>CABHPQ010099025.1:0-11581 GCA_902168405.1 Peromyscus aztecus
TTCTAAACACCAAATTCAAGGAACGGATTTTAGCTACATCATTTGCCAATGTTGCCTACAGCTTCCTCCTTGAAACTCCGGTTCCCGTGTCTGCTTTGGCGCCCAGCAGTCCCCTCCTCACCATCGCCCAGCCTGGTGTCAAGCCTTCGGAATTTTCCTCCTGACCAGCCACAGCCTCCCAACTGGTCCTCTGCACAATGGCCCCTCTGCCATCCTCTCCTCACACCATAGTCAGTGTTCATCCTGACATGGAAATCATCATGCCTCTTCCCCGTCTCTGCACACCAACCGCCATTCCCTCCGGCCTTCCCCTCACTCAGGGCACGCCTTCTTGCCCCACCATTCCGTGATCTAGACAGCAGTGGTGTGGAGAATGAGTCTTGTTGAAAATTTCAGATTTCCTAAGGATGGCAGGCAGTATGGTTTCGGAGAGTAAGGCCTTCCGGGCTAAGAAGCAGCTGGTAGAAAAACCAGACGGTTCAAAGGAGTGCAGTTGGGTTAGTGTAGCAGCAGGTGAGCTTAAAGACAGAGCAGGCCCTTGGAGGCTGAGCAGAAGTAAGTATGCAACAAGGAGGTGGAAAGCTGGCTCGGTGGGAAAAGGGCTTGTTCACTCTGATCCCCGGTACCCATGGAAGAAGCTGGGCACAGAGGGATGCTCCTGTCACCCCAGTGCTGGAAGGCAGAGATGTAGATCAGGGGCTCACTACCAGTCCAGTCCAAACATCAAACTCCAAAATCAGTGAGAGCTCTGTCTCATGGATAGATGATAGATAGATAGATAGATAGATAGATAGATAGATAGATAGATAGATAGATAGGTGGAGAGCATTAGAGAGAGACACCCTACTTTTCCCTCTGGCCTCCACACACACAAAATTGATAAGTATATTCCTCATCTACACGTGCCCTTACTCAGATACCACACGTACACATAAATAAGAATTAAAACAGTAAGTGTTCAACAAATATCTGTTATTATTAAATCACAATTAAGGCTGGGCATGGTGGCACATGCCTTTAATCCCAGCACACAAGCCACAGTGACAGGTAGATCTCGCTAGTTTGAGGCCAACCTGATCTACATGGTGAGTTCTAAGCTAGCCAAGGCTACATAGCAAGGCCTTGTCTCAAAAAAAGAAGAAAAAAAATCACAATTCACTGTGATGTCCTGTCCTTTTCAAAACTAAAGGTCACCTTGGTTTTAAGAGCAAAGCCTTAGTAACTCTATTTTCACCCTAAGGAAAAATTCTAGGATGTGTTTATATTGAGTGTGGAGGACAGAAGACAATATAACTCTCCTGGTTATTTTATAGCTAAACAATCTCAGCTAGAATAAGTTAAATGAAAATGCGTATTCCATTCCATAAACACTAGCATCTTCATAGTGTAATTTATCTGGTTATTGTATTAAATGTGTATATTTCTTGGTGACTATGATTTAAAGATATGATGTGAAAATTATACCATCACAAAAACTCAAGTTTGCTATTTTAGTTTATGAGCATAAATTTCCAGCTAAACTGTTGTTATATTTAAAATGGTAGGTTAAAGAATGCAATGGAAACAGAAAAACATAAATGACAAGAAACAAAATTCTTGGTGGGGGGGGGGGGCTTTTTAAGACAGGGTCTCTCTGTGTAGCCCTGGCTGTCTTGAAACTAGCTCTGTAGACCAGGCTAGCCTTGAACTCAGAGATCAGCCTACCTCTGCCTCCCAAGTGCTGGGATTAGAGGTATGCTCCACAACACCCAGCAGAAACTGAGTTCTTAAATAAAATGTTATAATGACATTTGGATGGCCTTTGTAAATATCTTTGGAAGTTATATCCTGACCTATAATTTATATTATAGCTATGATATTTTTTGTTTAAAAAAAAAGTCACAATATCCTTCACTCATCTAAAAACGAAGGGCCTTGTTATCTACAAAACTGACTTCCTCAACTTCAGTTACTGTCCCCCCAAAGCACAGGCCTGAGTCACTCCATTCAAGAGAAGGCTACGACAATGGAGTTTGGATGACACACATTTTTCCACACTGTATTCTTCCTGCCCGGAATGGCATTGGTTAAGACAAGACATTTTAAACATCAATAGTGCTTATTTTGTAGTTTAAACTATCACGCTTTAAAAAAAAAAAGTGATTTCCTTTAACAGGAAATGCATTAAAAAGGACACAAAAGACAGTACAAGTCATACTATAGAGTACAATGTTTCCCTTTGAAAAAAATAATATCCTAGCCTCAAAGGGTAGTAGAAATGCTTTAGCATGGTTAAAAAAAAAACAAACTTCAAGAGAGGGAAATTCTACACTTCCTCTCACGTGCACACATTTTGCTGAGCTGGGATCATCCAAAACATTTATGTACTTTACTCAGGATTGAGGGTGGGAATATCTGAAATTTATAACCACGTCAACATAATCTAGGTCTTGCCAAATAAATTCTACTTGATTTCAACATACATTATTCATTTGGTTTTATATCAGCATCTAGAAAGTATCATAACTTGGCATTGTAACACAGAATAATCCCAGCAAGCATTACAAAGATGACTTAGGAAACTAACACGTGTTTGCAAGTTCCTAAAGTTTTGATACTTCTAAAACATTTATCTGAAATGGAAACATTTTCTTAGTGTTTAATTGTACTTTATTACTTTGCACCAACTTTACAGAACAGTATGGGGAATGTGGTTCCAGGCAATTTCATTGGCCATCAACTCAAAGTCCTGAGGGGTCGCCAACAGTGTATTTTCATTTCCTGTTAGGGAAACTCTGCAACTCTATTTTCTGTGTCAATTCACCCTTGATATTCACCATCATACTCACAAGCCTGATTATTCACCTTTTCGTAAATAAAATGCCCTCACTTGATTATATTGCAAACCCTTCTCCAGCCTACTGATTGAGGTGCACATGTTTGTTTTCAGATTATTTGTGTGTTTATCTTATCCCAAAACATGATAAACAAGATTTTTGTCTACTTCACAACACTTATCAAAACGTATCAAAATTAGGGCAGGGGTTTGCAGCTGGCAGAGCACCTGCCTAGCAGGCGTGAGCCTCGGGTTCAATCTCTAGGGTGGCATCCACTGAGTGTAATGGTGCATGCCTGTAATTATAACACTCAAGAGGGGGAGGTAAAAGGATCAGAAGTTCAAAGTCACCTTCAACTACTTAGACAGCTCAAGGCTGTCCTGGGTTATATCAGACCCTGCCTGGAAAAGTTTAAGGCTAGCCTAGGCTACATCAAATCCTATCTGGAAGAAGAAAAGGAGAATAATGAGCCTGGATCAACTCTTCTACGATCTTTTCCCAAAATAGCTTGGAAACCGATTTTCTGATTAAAGTAAATGCCTTTGTTGGCGAGTGCCCACGTGGACTGGTCCATTGAGTCGACCCCGTGTTCGCAAGCACAGCTTCCTCCAAGAAAAGCCTCTCTTTTCCCGGGTTTGGGACACAAGATCTCCAGAAACAAACAGGTCATCCATCACTTTTGAAAACTGACTTTCCGGGGCTGGAGAGATGGCTCAGAGGTTAAGAGCACTGACTGCTCTTCCAGAGGTCCTGAGTTCAATTCCCAGCAACCACATGGTGGCTCACAACCATCTGTAATGAGATCTGGTGCCCTCTTCTGGCCTGCAGTCATACATGCTGTATACATAATAAATAAATAAATCTGAGAAAGAAAGAGAGAGAGAAAGAGAGGGAGAAAGAGAAAAAGAAAACTGACTTTCAAAGCTGGGACTCCGAACCTCTGCATCAGTGGCTTTGTTTCTCAACTGGCAACCTGAGCCTCAAGGATGTCCATTTTTCTCTCCCTTGAAGACAACGGGTTGTCAAATCCTGATTTGAGGAGCGATTTGGAACCAACAGTTCCTTAAGATGTGGTGGTATTGTGTTCCCCAAAATGTTGTGTACCTTAATAAACTTATCTGGGGTCAGAGACAGAACAGCCACAATATTAAACATGAGGATAGGCAGTGGTAGCATACGCCTTTAATCCTAGCATTCCAGAGGCAGAAATCCATGTGTTCAAGGATACACCCAAGCATGGTGACCCACGCCTTTAATCCCAGAAAGCAAGCCTTTAATCCCAGGGAGTGGTGGTAGAAAGCAGAAAGGTATATAAGGCGTGAGGACCAGAAACTCGAGGCATTTGGCCTGGGTAGGCATTTGGCCTGGAGAAGAATTTGGGCTGGTTAAGCATTCAGGCTTCTAGCAGCACAGTTCAGCTGAGAGTCATTCGGATATGAGGACATAGAGGCCTCCAGTCTGAGGAAGCAAGACCAGCTGAGAAGTTCGCCAGGTGAGATTAGCTGTGGCTCGTTCTGTCTCTCTGATCTTCCAGTGTTCACACCAATACCTGGCTGAGGTTTGATTTTATTAATAAGACTTTTAAGATTCATGCTACATTAAGATCTCATTTTCATGAGCAGAAGATGGACAAAGAGCAGAAATGGTGGGGTTTTAGTTTTTCATGGAATTGGAGATTGTATAAATACTCTGGGCGTGAACAGGCACAAACTTCCCATGTGAACTGTCTGAACTATCGTGTTAAGCAAACAACATGGAAAGACCAGACCCTACCCTCAGTTAATGTGACACAGAAATCACTGCGTGTAAGTAATTTGGTGAAAATCTCCAAGTCCTCACAGCGTGTGGAGACAAGAATGACTCGGGCTTTTATTGTTTTTTCAACTTTGGGGGTCCAGGTACCGGCCACTCTGGCCAGCAGGTTCTGAGGGGATGTAAAAAAAAAAAAATCTAGAAGAAATGAAACCCACACAAAAAATATTTTCTTTCTCCAAATATTTTTCCTAGCAGCATGTGAATTTCACTATCCTATTAATGACTCAAAGAACAAGAGCTGAGATCAGGTCTCTCCCGGGCCACACCCGCCTGCATGAAGCTTGATCAAGGACTGTGCCCGGAGTGCGCACCAATCCTGACGCTCTCCTGCAAAGAGAAGTTTTGGAGTGTTCTACGCTGCCTTTTTCTTTTCCCTCTCAAACCTCTTTCTAGCCCTTAAATGCAAGAAGAGCACAAAGAAATGGTTGGAAATCTCAGACAAGGACCTCAAGCTTAGGTTCACTCACTATTAAGGAAAAAAAATTAAGTAATTTTGATGTGAACCCATGGGGGGTGGGGAGGTACTGGTCTGGCTAGATGCAGTGGTTCTCAACTTCTGGGTTGTGACATATCAGATATTTACATTATGATTCATAACAGTAGCAAAATTGTAGTTATGAAGTAGCAATGAAAATAATTTTATGGTTGGCGGTCACCACAACATGAGGAACTGTATTTAAGGGTCGCAGCATCAGGAAGGTTGAGAATGGCTGGGCTAGAGCTTTATAAAGGAAGAACACTGAATAAACGCTCCGTTCCAATAGAAGAATTTGGTTACTGGATAATGAAGTACATTCTTTATCATAAAAATTTTGTGACCCAAAATTCAGTGGGTGGTAGTGTGTCTTCAACTTTATACACTCCTATAAATCCTAATTCTAACCTTACTTCATTGAGCAGTTGGGGTCGGGGTGGTGGATTCAGTGGTGGAAATAATTCCAGCACCTAGGTTCCCACCAGCCCTACAACCTGTTAAAATACCGAAGAAGGACAAATAACAGACGCCTGCGATGGAATTCCAACCTCTGTGAAAATCCATCCATAAATAAATGTTCCCCACCCCCCAAGGAGCCTGTGGGCCTGGGTGAATTTGTACGGTTTGTAACCTAGAGCCTGGGTAAGACGTTTTGGAATGAGCCCCATGGAGAGCCCTGGACTGTAGCGTACTGCCAACTCCGATTACCGTTACAGAGAAGCAGTCGCGGCAGATTGTCTCATTGCAACACTCCAAGGAAAAGGCAATAGAGCCGCGTTAAATTCAGGAAGGGAAAATTGTTTAGTTGCATCTTTGTTAACAATTTGGAAGCATCCATTGTACGACGTCTGTGATGCTATTGAGCTGGTTTTATTAAGGGAAATTTATAGCGATGTTAGAAATTAATACCACTCTTATTTCCTCCACTGCCTGACTTTATTGAATGCCATGGGGCATATTAATCAGTAAAGCCAAGTAGTGCATGAAATAAAAGTATAAATTAACCTGTAACATGAATGTAAAAAGGGCTTAATAAAATAGAAATAAATAACACTTTAATGATAATCAACGTGCCCTTCCTGAGCCAAGCAAAAATTGTGACAATGCCAAACACAGGTCTAAAGAGCCCCATCTATCTACAGAAAGTCAGGTGGACACACACACAGACATGGAAGACGGAGAGGACCAGGAGCCTGGAAGGCGTGCCCCTGACCATGGTCCGAGCAACTCAGCAGATAAACTCAGATGCCGGTTTCATGGCTTTTGGACACTGTATGCGAACATCCTATGTTGTATCAAGTGGTTGTTTTTGGTTTGGGGGATTTGTTTGGTATTTTTAGGGTATGAGGGTGGGGCAGGTGCTTTTGAGACAAGGTCTTGCTGAACTGTAATTCAAATTGGTGTAGAACTCACTGTGTAGCCCAAGCCGCCCTCAGATTCACAGCAATCCTCCTGCCTCAGCCTCCCAAGTTCTGGGACACAGGCCTGTACTACCTCACCTAGGGTCTGCAAGAAAATCATTGTCTCAACCGGGTATGGTGGTATACACCTGCAGTCCTAGTACTTGGAAAGCTGAGGCAGGAGGATCACGAGTTCAAGGCTACCCTGTGCTACACCACAAAGCCCCACAAAAACCAAAAGAAAATGACTGTCTTATCGGGCTTTCTCCCTCACCCCAATATGTTCTGGTACTTTTAAAATGATATCATGTGACTTCTTGATTTATCATCATAAATTATACATTCTTCATATGTTTTTTAATATTGTGTGCTATGAAAAGTTTTTAAGTATCTTTTCTTTAGTTTAGGGTCCCCTTATTCTTCATTTGTTTTACTTCTGTTCTTGAGACAGTGCCTACTGTGTAGCCCAGGCTATCCTGGAACTCCATGTTCTTATGGCTTCTGCCTCCCAAGTATAAGATTGTAGGCATGTATCACTAAACCTCTCTCTCTCTCTCCCTGTCTCTCTCTCTCCCTCTCTCCCTCACTCTCCATTCATCCATCTATCTCTATCTATCTATCTATCTATCTATCTATCTATCATCTCTCTATTTATCTATCTATCAGCTATCTATCTATCTCTGTTCGAATCCAGGCAGAGCCTGATGCTTTCTAGGCAAGCATCTACAGCTCAACTACACCTCCAGGCTACCCCACCTTTTATTTTTGCATATTACTGTAGGTAATATCTTTCTGCATCAATTGAGGTACTCAATGAATCATATCCATAAACTATGAGTCTTTTTAAAGAAGACAGACACTGTTGGACAATACTTCATATAACAGCACATGACTAAATACACTGTAGTCCCTCAGTATAGGATACATGAAAGTAGCCATAAAACCACCTCAATTCCTTGCAGAAACACTGATCAACCACAGTTTGCAACCATGTCTGCAAATCTGTGTCACAAGCACAGTCAAAGGAGGTTGCGTTTGGGAGTTCACATGCCCCATTGTAAGTATCTGTTGCCGGTGGCATGGCCCAGCAGATCAAAGCACTTGCCACAATCCTGACTGCGTTCGCTCCCCGGGTTCCATGGACTGAGAGAGCTGACTCCCAAAAGTTGTCCTCTGACCTCCACACTACTGCCTGTGATGTATCACACATGAGCATGCTTGCACATGCGCGTGCGTGCACACACACACACCAATAATAATAATAACAATAATAATAATAAATAACTAAACAAAAAGTATCTGTTAACTTTATCAGATTAATGAGGAATAAGATAATACATTAGCATTTGGAATAATAAAATATGAAATGTGAAATGATATTAGCAATAGTCATGGAAAGAAAATAACCACACACTCTTTACTCCTAGATTGTGTCATTGATCAATCAATCATCAAGGAAGATTTTTTTTTTAATCGTATTAAAACTACGTGAATATGGGCTTTAAAATTATAGTTCTTCATTTTGCCTTCTACTTGCTGTGTTATCGGTTTACTTTTTTGAGGATGCTGTACCATGTCACCAAATCAATCAGCCTAGAGCATTATTCCTATTATAGCTCCATCCAAAACCCTCCCTAGCTCCCACGGTAGCAATGGGCGATCACAGAGAGCCCAGCACTCCTGTGCACATGCCCAGCCCCCGAGTCCTCATCTGATGGGCCACTTCCCATCACTGCCGCTTGCTTCTGACCCACAGGATGCATCTGCCCCTCTGGGAGCCGTCCAGTCCACTCCACCACCTTCCCCACCGAGTTTTCCCAGCCTCCAAGACTTGGGACAAGATCGTGTCAAGTGATTTTCTTCTCTAGCTACAGTTTTCAGGTCACTCAGAGGTTGCCTTGTTTTCAATACAGAGAGAGCTAGCAATGCTGTTTGTCATAGAATCCTATAGGGTACTGTTTTTCAGAAAAGAAAAACCGTTATTTATTTGTCTATTTCCAAGACACGGTCTTGGTATCTAGCCTGACTAACCTCAAACTCACTAAGCAGACAAAGTTGGCCTAAAATTCCACCTGCTTCTAGGTCCCAAGCCCTGGGACAATAGGTATGTGCCGTCGCATTCAGCATTATTCTTGGGTATTTATATAACTTTTTGTGTATTTGTTTGGTGTCCTCATGTGTGTGGGGAGATGCGTGGCACTCTAGTGGACATCAGAGGACAGCTTATGAAAATCAGATCTCTCCTTCCATCACGTGAATCCCAGGGATCAGACTTGCCTTGTCAGGGTTGGTGGCAGGTGCTGTTAGCCACGGCGCCAGCTCATCAGCCCTTAGTTTTAATTTTTTTTAATTATATTTTTACCCTATATATATATATATATATTAAAGCCAATATTCAACACCCCTGTCAATGTAAAGCAGATGCTTAGTTTTATGCTATTTCTCATGAAGCCCAAAAAATCACTCAGTAGAAATTGTTTAGATTTACAAAACAATTCTTACCATAGTCGTGAATCACATAGTGAAGTGAATGTTATATCACTCTAAGCCAAGTCTTGATTTTAGGCCCTAGGCATCACTCCAGAGTTCCCTCCCCTCCAGGGGAGCCATAAGTGAGCCACAATATGTAAAGTGCATGTCCACAAGCATTAAAATGGTTTACAAAGCAAAGAGTAATTCAGGCATCCTAAGTTGCCTTACAGTAGCCCAGAGCTACTGATCCATGACCTCATCAAACTCTAGAATATAACACAAAGGCCACTGAGCTTTAACTGCTATCAACTTTAAAGTTTAGCATTGAACTCTGGCTCATATTAGAATACAGTGACTGCAGGAGGGGCTCGCCTGACTCTGCCCATCTCAAAAAAGCCACCAAATGATCCATTTCAATTTCTCTGTTGTAGGAAAGAAGGCGGCGGCGAGCTGGGGCTGGAGACTCAGCTCAGCAGGGAACAGCAACTGCTATTCTTGCAGAGGACCCAGGTTCAGTTCCTGGCACCCACATGGTGGCTCTCAAACCTCCCTAACTCCAGTTCCAGGGGACCTGACCTGGGACACCAGACATGAACATGGTGAAAACAGAGACGTGCAAACACTCAAGCACACACGATAAAATAAATCTGAAGAAAGATGTTTTAAGCCATAGCTAGAGGTGACAAGAAGATGGCTGACAGATTGCATTATGACTCTGTGGGTTCGAGGCCAGCCTGGTCTACGAAGCAAGATCCAGGACAGGCACCAAAACTACACAGAGAAACCCTGTCTAAAAAAAAAAAAAAAAAGCATTTTAGGATTTAGACGATTTCAATGAATACATTTTCTCTACCGTATTAAAAGACAAGGGGAAAACTCTTGCTGTCAAGATGCTTCCCCCTGGGTAGCATCCTGGTAACTTCAGATACTTAAAGAATAAAAATGGACGCTCTGTGACTTAATACTTCAGGCATTTAGTGCATGGTGATTGTCTGTGTTCTGCACATCTATGTTACACACGGACACAGATTGTAAACATCTATGTTCTAATTGTAAGACCACAGCTATCATAATTATTCCAATCTAGTTTGAGAAACTGCAGACCGTAAAACAGTAGGAGCTCCCCCTGCTGATTCGACTGCTAAACTTAACTAACATTTCCGGTGCCCGGGCAGGATGCTCTGATTCCAAGGCTGGTTCGTAAACAAAGGGTAAAGAAAACAGAATTAAAGTCCCATAACGCTAATAAATTAATGAGCAGACAAGGAAGAGGAAAAATGAGATTGCCAAGGCATCTTATGGGCGGTCGGGGGTGGGGGATGGGGAGGGTGGGCCTGAAAGTGCATGGGGCCTGGCCTCTGAAAGCCATGCTCCGGTTGCGCATGGCCCAGGCTAGCCCAGAATTAGAAAGTTTCCCGGGATGGCTCTGGGAACATTGGCCTGGAATTGCCACCTCTCCTGGCCTGAGCCTGGCAGGGCGGCACTAAGCAGAGGATTTGGAGAAATCGTAATGACATTGAACAGGAGGCTGGCTTAACATCTTGTCCAAGTGCCATCCGAAGCCTCCTCCGGATGGCTGCGTGGAGCGCGGTAGGCTAATGAGGGGGACCATCTGCAGGGCTTGGCTAACAGCTGCGCCCCCTCATCCTGCACCAATGCCTCCTAAAGGGCTGCTCTGCAGAGGGCTCCCGGCTCCCAGCGCGGGGGAGGGGGGGCGGACACCAGTGCTGCTTCACAGCCGTGGCATCTGGAAGCCAAACAAATATTTAACTCTGTGTGTCTGCATTTTAGGAGGCCTCACGTCTGCAGATGGGGATGTCAGGAGGAGCATGCAAGTCTGTTATTTGTAAGTTTCTCTTTATGTCGTCACATCCAGGGCCACCAGTAAAAATGTTTATTTCTTTTATAAAAATTTTATAGACCATCTTACATGCAAGGAAGATTGGAATTGAGTGAACTGGTTGTTCGCTGGTTATCATTATGCCAAAGTCATGGACTGATCTCTAAAGAGGTGGTTAGGGTTTTTGTTGGTGGTGGTTTTTTTTTTTTTAACTCAAGAAATATTCAGATTTCCTTCCTTTAAGTGTGTTCATTTGCAATATACAGTTAATTTCTGATTGCATGATTTCAAAAATAAGAAATAACACTGCAATGATAATCTTAAAATCTTTATGAGCAAATTTCAGATTATGATGGGATGGTATTTTGTAGCACTTGCTTGGCAGCATATGGGGAATTATATAAGGATTATTGTAGGCATCAAAATAGTTTAAAGCAACCACTAAACGGTTTTAGAGATATGCCTAATGACAAACTCAGCATTTAAAATAAATACCACAGTCCCCAAAGCTGATGGCAAAGGGCGGAAGTTGTTTTGGTTTGGTGCAATTCTCAAATATTTATGGTAATTCAACCATCTTCCATTTCTATGTCAGTTTATCCTTGGTCATTAATACAGCCTTAGTGAAATCAACTGTCTTTCTCCAAAAACACAGTGGTACACAAATCAGGAATGATTTGAAACTTAGTCAACAGTAGAAGCTTGGCTTCCGTCTTAAGAGGTAAAAAGTGAAGAGAGAGAGAAGAGAAAACTTAAAAAAAAA
>CABHPQ010099049.1:0-13128 GCA_902168405.1 Peromyscus aztecus
CAGAGTGTTATTTTGTCCCAACTGTGATCACATGTCTATAGAATGTTAGTTTTTTCCCAGACTGTGAACAAGTGTTGATAAAATGTTCATATTGTCCCAGACTGTGACCACGTGTCTATAGAATGTTCATATTTTCCCAGACTATGAGCACATGTCTATAGAATGTTCATATTTCCAGACAGTGACCACATGTCTATAGAATGTTCATATTGTCCCAGACTGTGACCACATGACTATAGAATGTTTATATAGTCCCAAACTTGACCACATGTCTATAGAATGTTAGTTCTGTCCCAGAATGTAACCACAGGTCTACAGAATTTTCATATTGCCCCAGACTGTGACCACAAGTCTATAGAATGTTCATATTGTCCCAGACTGTGACCACGTGTCTATAGAATGTTAATATTGTCCCATATTGTGACCACGTGTCTAAAGAATGTTCATATTGTTCCAGACTGTGACCACGTGTCTACAGAGTGTTAGTTTTGTCCCAGACTGTGACCACATTTTATAGAATGTTAGTTTTTTCCCAGACGGTGACCATGTGTTTATAAAATGTTCATATTGTCCCAGGCTGTGACCACGTCTATAGAATGTTCACATTGTCCAGACTGACCACATGTCTATAGATGTTCATATTGTCCCAGACTTTGACACACGCCTATGGAATGTTCATATTGGCCCAGACTGTGACCACATGTCTATAGAATATTCATATTGTCCCAGACTGACCACAAGTCTGTAGAATATTCATATTGTCCCAGACTGTGACCCCGTGTTTATAGAATGTTCATATTGTCCCAGAATATGACCACATTTCTATAGAATGTTCGACTTGTCCCAGACAGTGACCAGGTGTCTACAGAATGTTCATATTGTCCCAGACTGTGACCATGTGTCTATAGAATGTTCATATCATCCCAGACTGTGAGCACATGTCTATAGAATGTTTGCTTTGTCCCAGACTGTGACCACGTGTCTAGAGAATGTTCCAATTGTCCCTGATTGTGACCATATTTTTTATAGAATGTTCATATTTCCCAGGCTGTGACCACGTGTCTATAGAATGTTGATATTGTCTAAGAATGTGATCTCATCAATAGAATGTACATATTGTTCCAGACTGTGACGACATGACTATAGATTGTTCCTATTGTCCCATACTGTGACCACGTGTCTATAGAATTTTAGTTCTGTCCCAGAATGTAACCACAGGTCTATAGAATGTACATATTGTCACTGAATTTGACCACGTGTCTACAGAATTTTCATATTGCCCCACTGTGACCACATGTCTATAGAATGTTCATATTGTACCAGACAGTGACCACGTGTCTACAGAATGTACATATTGTCCCAGACTGTGACCACGTGTCTATAGAATGTTAGTTTTGTGCCACACAGTGACCACATGTCTATAGAATATAAGTTTTACCCAGACGGTGACCACGTGTCTATAAAATGTTCATATTGTCCCAGACTGTGACCATGTGTCTACAGAGTGTTATTTTGTCCCAGACTGTGATCACATGTCTATAGAATGTTAGTTTTTTCCCAGACTGTGACCACGTGTCTATAGAATGTTCATATTGTCCCAGATTATGAGCACATGTCTATAGAATGGTCATATTTCCTGACAGTGATCACATGTCTATAGAATGTTCATATTGTCCCAGACTGACCACATGAGTATAGAATGTTTATATACTCCCAGACTTTGACCACATGTCTATAGAATGTTAGTTCTGTCCCAGAATGTAACCACAGGTCTACAGAATTTTCATATTGCCCCATACTGTGACCATATGTCTATAGAATGTTCATATGGTCCCAGACTGTGACCACATGTCTATAGAGTATTCATATTGTCCCAGTCTGACCACAAGACTGCAGAATGTTCATATTGTCCCAGACTGTGACCACGTGTCTATAGAATGTTCATATTGTCCCAGAATGTGACCACGTGTCTACAGAGTGTTAGTTTTTTCCCAGAGTGTGACCATGTGTCTATAAAATGTTCATATTGTCCCAGGCTGTGACCACGTCGATAGAATGTTCATATTGTCCCAGAATGTGACCACATGTCAATAAAATATTCATATTGTCCCAGACTGATCACAAGTCTGCAGAATATTCATATTGTCCCAGACTGTGACCACGTGTTTATAGAATGTTCATATTGTCCCAGACTATGACCACATGTCTATAGAATGTTCATCTTGTCCCAGAATGTGACCACATGTCAATAAAATATTCATATTGTCCCAGACTGATCACAAGTCTGCAGAATATTCATATTGTCCCAGACTGTGACCACGTGTTTATAGAATGTTCATATTGTCCCAGACTATGACCACATGTCTATAGAATGTTCATCTTGTCCCAGACAGTGACCAGGTGTCTACAGAATGTTCATATTGTCCCAGACTGTGACCATGTGTCTATAGAATGTTCATATCATCCCAGACTGTGACCACATGTCTATAGAATGTTTGCTTTGTCCCAGACTTTGACCACGTGTCTATAGAATGTTCAAATTTCCCTGATTGTGACCATATGTTTATAGAATGTTCATATTTCCCAGGATGTGACGACGTGTCTATAGAATGTTCATATTGTCTCAGAGTGTGACCTCATCAATAGAATGTTCATATTGTTCCAGACTGGGACGACATGACTATAGATTGTTCCTATTGTCCCGTACTGTGACCACATTTCTATGTAATGTTCATATTGTCCCAGACTGGGACCACATGTGTATAGAATGTTCATATTGTCCCAGACTAACCACAAGCCTATAGAATATGCATATTGTCCCACACTGTGACCACACGTCTATAAATGTTCATATTGACCCAGTCAGTGACCACGTGTCTATAGAATGTTCATATTGTCCCTGAATGTGACCACGTAAATAGAATGTACATATTGTCCCAGATTATGACCACATGTCTACAGAATATTCATATTGTCCCAGATTGTGACCATGTGTCTATACAATATTCATATTGTCCCAGTCTGACCACAAGACTGCAGAATGTTCATATTGTCCCAGAATGTGACCACTTGTCTATAGAATGTTCATATTTTCCCAGAATGTAACCACATGTCTACAGAGTGTTAGTTTTGTCCCAGACTGTGACCACATGTCTATAGAATGTTAGTTTTTTACAGTCTGTGTCCTCGTGTCTATAAAATGTTCATATTGTCCCAGAGTGACAATGTCAATAAATGTTCATATTGTCCCAGACTGTGACCACAGGTCTACAGAATGTTCATATTGTC
This sequence comes from Peromyscus aztecus, assembly GCA_902168405.1. Taxonomy (NCBI): domain Eukaryota; kingdom Metazoa; phylum Chordata; class Mammalia; order Rodentia; family Cricetidae; genus Peromyscus; species Peromyscus aztecus. The sequence goes on from CABHPQ010099049.1 coordinate 3,289, forward strand.
CCAGGCTGACCACATAGCTATAGCATGTTCATATTGTCCCAGACTGTGACCACGTGTCTATAAAATGTTCATATTGTCCCAGAATTTGACCATATGTTTGTAGAATGTTCATAATGTACCAGTCTGTGATCACATATATATAAAATGTTCATATTTTCCCAGAATGTGACCACGTCAATAGAATGTTCATATTGCCCAGACTGTGATCACGTGCCTGTAGAATGTTGATATTGTCAGATACTGTGACCACATGTCTATAAAATGTTCATATTGTCCCAGATTGTGACCACAGGTCTAGAGAATGTTCATATTGCCCAGATTGTGACCACGTGTCTATAAAATGTTCATATTGTCTGAGACTGTGACCAATTTTCTATAGAATGTTCATATTGTCCCAGACTGTGACCACATGTCTATAGAATGTTAGTTTTGTCCCAGATTGAATCCACATGACTATAGAATGTTTATATTGTTCCAGAATGTGACCACATGCCTTTGGAATTTTCATTTTGCACCAGACTGTGACCACATGCCTTTAGAATGTTCATATTGTCCCAGACAGTGACCACGTGTCTACAGAATGTTCATATTGTCCCTGTATGAATACGTCTATAGAATGTTCATATTGTCCAGACTGACCACATGTCTATAAAATATTCATATTGTCTCAGACTGTGACACATGTCTATGGAATGTTCATATTTCCCAGACTGTGACCACATGTCTATAGAATATTTGCTTTGACCCATACTGTGACCCGTGTCTAGAGAATGTACATATTGTCATTGACTCTGACCATATGTTTATAGAATGTTCATATTTCCCAGGCTATGACCACGTGTCATTACAATGTTCAGATTGACCCAGAATGTGACCACGTGTCTACAGAATTTTCTTATTGCCCCTGATTGTGACCACATGTCTATAGAATGTTCATATCGTCCAAGACAGTGACCACGTGTCTACAGAATGTTCATATTGTGACAGACTGTGACCACGTGTCTATAGAATGTGAGTTATGTGCCAGACTGTGACCACGTGTCTATAGAATGTTCAATTGTCCCAGACTGTGATCACATGTCTACAGAATATTCATATTGTCCCAGAGTGTGACCACATGTCTATAGAATGTTCATATTGTCCCAGATGGTGACCACGTGTCTACAGAGTGTTAGTTTTGTCTCAGACTGTGACCATATGTCTATAGAATATTAGTATTTTCCCAGACTGTGACCACGTGTCTATAAAATGTTCATATTGTCCCAGATTGTGACGACGTCTATAGAATGTTCATATTGCCCAGACAGTGACTACATGTCTATAGAATGTTTGCTTTGTCACAGTCTGTGACCACTTGTCTATAAAATGTTAGTTTTGTCCCAGACTCTAACCACGTGTCTATAGAATGTTCTTATAGTCCCAAACTGTGACCACATGTCTACAAAATATTCATAAATTCCCAAACTGTGAACACATGTCTATAGAATGTTCATATTGTCCCAGACAGTGACCACGTGTCTACAGAATGTTCATATGGCCCCAGAATGTGACCTCGTGTCTATGTAATGTTCTTCTTGTCCCAGACTGTGACCACATGTCTTCAGAATGTTCATATTGTCCCATAGTGTGACCATGTGTCGATAGAATGTGCATATTTTCCCAGACTGTGACCACCTATCCTCAGAGTGTTAGTTTTGTCCCAGACTGTGAACTCATCTCTATAGAATGTTTGCTTTGTCCCAACTGTGACCACGTGTCTATAGAATGTTCATATTGTCCCAGAATGTGACCTCATCAATAGAATGTTCATATTGTTCCAGACTTGACGACATGACTATAGATTGTTCATATTGTCCCATACTGTACCAAAAGTCTATGAAATGTTCATATTGTACAAGATTGTGAACACATGTATAGAATGTTCATATTGCTGAGTTTGTGACCACGTGTCTATAGAATATTCATATTGTCCCACACTGTGAAGACATGACTAAAGATTGTTCATATTGCCCCAGACTGTGACCACATGTCTATAGAATATTCATATTGTCCCAGACAGTGACCACGTGTCTACAGAATGTTCATATTGTCACAGACTGTGACCACGTGTCTATAAAATGTTAGTTTTGTGCCACATTGTGACCACGTGTCTATAGAATGTAAGTTTTGTCCCAGACTGTGACCACGTGACTATAAAATGTTCATATTGACCCAGATTGTGACCACATGTCTACAGAATATTCATATTGTCCCAGAGTGTGACTACGTGTCTATAGAATGTTCATATTGTCCCAGATTGGGACCACATGTCTACAGAGTGCTAGTTTGTCCCAGACTGTGATCACATGTCCATAGAATGTTAGTTTTTTCCCAGACTGTGACCACATGTCTATAAAATGTTCATATTGTCCCAGACTGTGACCTCGTGTCTACAGAATGTTCATAATATCCCAGACTATGACCACATAGCTATAGAATGTTCATATTTCCAGACAGTGACCATATGTCTATAGAATGTTCATTTTGTCCCAGACTGTGACCACATGACTATAGAATGTTTATATGAACCCAGACTTTGACCACATGTCTATAGAATGTTAGTTCTGTCCCAGAATGTACCACAGGTCTACAGAATTTTCATATTGACCCAGACTGTGACCACATGTCTATAGAATATTCATATTGTTCCAGACTGTGACCACGTGTCTATAGAGTATTCATATAGTCCCAGTCTGACCACAAGTCTGCAGAATGTTCTTATTGTCCCAGAATGTGACCACGTGTCTATAGAATGTTCATATTGTCCCAGAATGTGACCACGTGTCTATACAATGTTCATATTGTTCCAGACTGTGACCACTTGTCTACAGAGTGTTAGTTTCGTTCCAGACTGTGACCACATGTCTATAGATTGTTAGTGTTTTTCCAGAATGTGACCACATGTCTATAAAACTTTCATATTTCCAGACAGACCACATGTCTATAGAATGTTCATATTGTTCCAGACTGTGACACATGCCTATAGAATGTTCATATTGTCCCAGACTCTGACCACATGTCTATAGAATGTTCATATTGCCCCAGTCAGTGACCAGGTTCTATAGAATGTTCATATTGTCCCAGAATGTGACCACGTAAATAGAATGTTCATAATTTCCCAGACCTCACCACGTGTCTATAGAATGTTCTTCTTGTCCCAGACTGTGATCTCATGTCTACAGAATGTTCATATTGTCCCAGAATATGACCATATGATTATAGAATGATCATATTGTTCCAGTCTGTATCCTCGTGTCTATAAAATGTTCATATTGTCCCAGAGTGACCATGTCAATAGAATGTTCATGTTGTCCCAGACTGTGACCACAGGTCTACAGAATGTTCATATTGTCCCAGGCTGACCACATGTCTATAGCATGTTCATATTGTCCCAGACTGTGACCACATATATATAAAATGTTCATATTTTCCCAGAATATTACCACGTCAATAGAATGTTCGTATTGCCCAGTCTGTGACCACGTGTCTGTAGAATGTTGATATTGTCAGATACTGTGACCACGTGTCTATAAAATGTTCATATTGTCTGAGACTGTGACCAATTGTCTATAGAATGTTCATATTGTCCCAGACTGTGACCACATGTCTATAGAATATTAGTTTTGTCACAGATTGAATCCACATGACTCTAGAATGTTTATATTGTTCCAGAATGTGACCACATGCCTATGGAATTTTCATATTGCACCAGACTGTGACCACACGTCTTTAGAATGTTCATATTGTCCCAGACAGTGACCACGTGTCTACAGAATGTTCATATTGTCCCTGTATGAATACATCTATAGAATGTTCATATTGTCCAGACTGACCACATGTCTATAAAATGTTCATATTGTCTCAGACTGTGACACATGTCTATACAATGTTAATATTGTCCCAGACAGTGACCAGGTGTCTACAGAATGTTCATATTGTCCCAGACTGTGACCATGAGTCTATAGAATGTTCATATTTCCCAGACTGTGACCACATGTCTATAGAATATTTGCTTTGACCCATACTGTGACCCCGTGTCTAGAGAATGTACATATTGTTATTGACTCTGACCATATGTTTATAGAATATTCATATTTCCCAGGCTAAGACCACGTGTCATTACAATGTTCAGATTGACCCAGAATGTGACCACGTGTCTACAGAATTTTCTTATTCCGCAGACTGTGACCACATGTCTATAGAAAGTTCATATTGTCCAAGACAGTGACCACGTGACTACAGAATATTCATATTGTCCCAAACTGTGACCACGTGTCTATAGAATGTTAGTTATGTGCCAGACTGTGACCACGTGTCTATAGAATGTAAGTTTTGTCCTAGACTGTGACCATGTGTCTATAAAATGTTCAATTGTCCCAGACTGTGACCGCATGTCTACAGAATATTCATATTGTCCCAGAGTGTGACCACATGTCTATAGAATGTTCATATTGTCCAAGATGGTGACCACGTGTCAACAGAGTGTTAGTTTTGTCTCAGACTCTGACCTCATGTCTATAGAATATTAGTATTTTCCCAGACTGTGACCACGTGTCTATAAAATGTTCATATTGTTCCAGACTGTGACCACGTCTATAGAATGTTCATATTTTCCCAGACAGTGACCACATGTCTATAGAATGTTTGCTTTGTCCCAGTCTGTGACCACGTGTCTATAAAATGTTAGTTTTGTCCCAGACTGTAACCACGTGTCTATAGAATGTTCTTATTGCCCCAACCTGTGACCACATGTCTACAAAATATTCATAAAGTCCCAGACTGTGACCACATGTCTATAGAATGTTCATATTGTCCCAGACAGTGACCACGTGTCTACAGAATGTTCATATGGCCCCAGACAATGACCACGTGTCCTTGTAATGTTCTTCTTGTCCCAGACTGTGAACACATGTCTTCAGAATATTCATATTGTCCCAGACAGTGACCACGTGTCTACAGAATGTTCATATTGTCCCTGTATGAATACGTCTATAGAATGTTCATATTTTCCAGACTGACCACATATCTATAAAATGTTCATATTGTCCCAGACTGAGACACATGTCTATAGAATGTTAATATTGTCCCAGTGACCAGGTGTCTACAGAATGTTCATATTGTCCCCAGACTGTGACCATGAGTCTATTGAATGTTCAAATTTCCCAGACTGTGACCACATGTCTATACATTATTTGCTTTGACCCATACTGTGACCCCGTGTCTAGAGAATTTACATATTGTCATTGACTCTGACCACATTTTTATATAATGTTCATATTTCCCAGGATATGACCACGTGTCATCACAATGTTCAGATTGACCCAGAATGTGACCACGTGTCTACAGAATTTTCTTATTCCCCCAGGCTGTGACCACATGTCTATAGAAAGTTCATATTGTCCAAGACAGTGACCACGTGTCTACAGAATGTTCATATTGTCACAGACTGTGACCACGTGTCTATAGAATGTTAGTTATGTGCCAGACTGTGACCACGTGTCTATAGAATGTAAGTTTTGTCCCAGACTGTGACAACGTGTCTATAAAATGTTCAATTGTCCGAGACTGTGACCGCATGTCTACAGAATATTCATATTGTCCCAGAGCATGACCACATGTCTATAGAATGTTCATATTGTCCCAGACTGTGAACACGTGTCTACAGAGTGTTAGTTTTGTCTCAGACTGTGACCACATGTCTATAGAATATTAGTATTTTCCCAGACTGTGACCACGTGTCTATAAAATGTTCATATTGTCCCAGACTGTGACCACGTCTATAGAATGTTCATATTGTCCCAGACAGTGACCACATGTCTATAGAATGTTTGCTTTGTCCCAGTCTATGACCACATGTCTATAGAATGTTAGTTTTGTCTCAGACTGTAACCAAGTGTCTATAGAATGTTCTTATTGTCCCAAACTGTGACCAAATGTCTACAAAATGTTCATAAAGTACCAGACTGTGACCAGATGTCTATAGAATGTTCATATTGTCCCAGACAGTGACCACGTGTCTACAGAATGATCATATGGCCCCAGACTGTGACCATGTGTCTATGTAATGTTCTTCTTGTCCCAGACTGTGACCACATGTCTTCAGAACGTTCATATTGTCCCATCGTGTGACCACATGTCGATAGATTGCTCATATTGTCCCAGACTGTAACCACCTGTCCTCAGAGTGTTAGTTTTGTCCCAGAATGTGAACACATGTCTATAGAATGTTTGCTTTGTCCCAACTGTGACCACGTGTCTATAGAATGTTCATATTGTCCCAGAATGTGACCTCATCAATAGAATGCTCATATTGTTCCAGACTTGACGACATGACTATAGATTGTTCTTTTTTTCCCATACTGTACCAAAATGCTATGAAATGTTCATCTTGTACAAGACTGTGAACACATGTATAGAATGTTCATATTGCTGAGTTTGTGACCACGTGTCTAAGGAATGTTCATATTGTCCCAGACTGGGACCACATGTGTATAGAATGTTCATATTGTCCCAGAATAACCACATGCCTATAGAATGTGCATATTGTCCCTCAGTGTCACCACACGTCTATAGAATGTTCATATTGCTCCAGTCAGTGACCACGTGTCTATAGAATGTTCATATTGTCCCAGAATGTGACCACGTAAATAGAATGTACATATTGTCCCTGACTGTGACCACATGTCTACAGAATGTTCATATTGTCCCAGATTGTGACCACGTGTGTATAGAATATTCATATTGTCCCACACTGTGACGACATGACTATAAATTGTTCATATTGCCCCAGACTGTGACCACATGTCTATAGAATGTTCATATTGTCCCAGACAGTGACCACATGTCTACAGAATGTTCATATTTTCCCAGACAGTGAACACGTGTCTCTAGAATGTTAGTTTTGTGCCACAATGTGACCACGTGTCTATAGAATGTAAGTTTTGTCCCAGACTGTGACCACGTGTCTATAAAATGTTCATATTGTCCCAGATTGTGACCACATGTCTACAGAATATTCATATTGTCCCAGAGTGTGACCACGTGTCTATATAATGTTCATATTGTCCCAGACTGTGACCACGTGTCTATAGAATGTTCATATTGTCCCAGACCGTGACCATATATTTATAGAATGCTCATATTTCCCAGTCTGTGACCACGTGTCTATAAAATGTTCATATTGTCCCAGAGTGACCATGTCAATAGAATGTTAATATTGTCCCAGACTGTGACCACATGTCTACAGAATGTTCATATTGTCCCTGGCTGACCATATGTCTATAGAATGTTCATATTGTCCCAGACTGTGACCACGTGTCTATAGAATGTTCATATTGTCCCAGACTGTGACCTCGTTTCTATAGAATGTTCATATTGTCCCAGACTGTGACCACAGGTCTATAGAATGTAAGTTTTGTCCTGATTATATCCCCATGTCTGTAGAATGTTCATATTGTTCCAGAATATGACCACGTGTCTACAGAATTTTCATTTTGCCCCAGACTGTGACCACATGTCTATAGAATGTTCATGTTGTCCCAGACAGTGACCACGTGTCTATAGAATGTTAGTTTTGTGCCAGATAGTGACCACTTGTCTATAGAATGTAAATTTTGTCCCAGACTGTGACCACGTGTCTATAGAATGTTCTTATTGTCCCAGATTGGGACCACATGTCTACTGAATGTTCATATTGTCCCTGCCTGACCATATGTCTATAGAAAGTTCATATTGTCCCAGATTGTGACCAGGTGTGTATAGAATGTTCATATTGTCCCAGAATGTGACCTCGTGTCTATAGAATATTCATATTGTCCCAGACTGTGACCACATGTCTATAGAATGCTGGTTTTGTCCCGATTGTATCCACATGTCTATAAAATGTTCATATTGTTCCAGAATAAGACCACATGTCTACAGAATTTTCATATTGCCCCAGACTGTGACCACATGTCTATAGAATGTTCATGTTGTCCCAGACAGTGACCACGTGTCTGTAGAATGTTAGTTTTGTGCCAGATTGTGACCACGTGTCTATAGAATGTAAATTTTGTCCCAGAATGTGACCACGTGTCTATAGAATGTTTTTATTGCCCCAGATTCTGACCACATGTCTACTGAATGTTCATATTGTCCCAGACTCTGACCACATGTCTATAGAATGTTCATATTGTCCCAGACAGTGACCACGTGTCTACAGAATGTTCATATTGTCCTAGACTGTGTCCCGATGTCTACAGAATATACATATAGTCACAGAGTTTGACCACATGTCGATAGAATGTTCATATTGTCCCAGACTGTGACCATGTGCCTATAGATTGTTCATATCATCCGAGACTGTGACCACATATCTATAGAATGTTGGCTTTGTCCAGACTGTGACCACGTATCTATAGAATGTTCATATTGTTCCTGACTGTGACCATATATTTATAGAATGTTCATATTTCCTTGTCTGTGACCACGTGTCTATAGAATGTTCATGTTGTGCCAGAATGTGACCTCGTGAATAGAATGTTCATATTGTCTCAGACTGACCACATGTCTATAGAATGTTCATATTGTCCCAGACTGTGCCCACGTGTCTATAGAATGTTCATTTTGTCCCAGACTGTGCCCACGAAGTGTCTACAGAATGTTCATATTGTCCCAGGCTGTGACCATATGTTTATGGAATGTTCATATTGACCCAGTCTGTGACCTCATGTCTATAGAATGTTCCTATTGTCCCAGAATGTGAACACGTCAAGAGATGTTCATATTTTACAGACGGTGACCACATGTCTACAGAGTGTTCATATTGTCCCAGGCTGACCATTTGTCTACAGAATGTTCAAAATGTCCCAGACTGTGATCACGTATCTATAGAATGTTCATATTGCCCCAGATTGTGACCACATATCTATAGAATATTCATATTGTCCCAGACAGTGACCACATGTCTATAGAATGTTTGCTTTGTCCCAGACTGTGACCACGTGTCTATGGAATGTTCTTCTTTTCCCAGACTGTGACCACATGTCTTCAGAATGTTCATATTGTCCCATAGTGTGACCACGTGTTAATAGAATGTTCATATTGTCCCAGACGGTGTCCACCTATCTACAGATGTTAGTTTTGTCCCAGACTGTGAACACATGCCTCTAGAATGTTTGCTTTGTCCCAAATGTGACCACGTGTCTATTGAATGTTCATATTGTCCCAGAATGTGACTTCATCAACAGAATGTTCATATTTTTCCAGACTTGACGACATGGCTATAGATTGTTCATATTGTCCCATATTGTAACAAAGGTCTATGAAATGTTCATATTGTACAAGATTGTGAACATATGTATAGTATGTTCATATTGCCGAGGTTGTGACCACGTGTCAATGGAATGTTCATATTGTCCCAGACTGGGACCACATGTGTATAGAATGTTCATATTGTCCCACACTAACCACATGACTATAGAATGTGCATATTGTCCCACACTGTGACCACACGTCTATAGAATGTTCATATTGCCCCAGTCATTGACCACGTGTCTATAGAATGTTCATATTGTCCCAGAATGTGACCACGTAAATAGAATGTACATATTGTCCCTGACTGTGACCACATGTCTACAGAATGTTCATATTGTCCCAGATTGTGACCACGTGTCTATAGAAGATTCATATTGTCCCACACTGTGACGACATGACTATAGATTGTTCATACTGACCCAGACAGTGACCACGTGTCTACAGAATATTCATATGGCCCCAGACTGTGACCACGTGTCTATGTAATGTTCTTCTTGTCCCAGATGT
>CABHPQ010099113.1:0-13624 GCA_902168405.1 Peromyscus aztecus
AGAGTACCGAGAATACTCCTCAGAGTACCGAGAATACTCCTCAGAGTACTGAGAATACTCCTCAGAGTATCGAGAATACTCCTCAGAGTACTGAGAATACTCTTCAGAGTACTGAAGCGCTACAGAAGATCATGGGGGAAAGCAAAGAGGAAGAAGAGAGGCTGTTCTCTGGAAAACCGTCAATTGGTTTGTTCACAGAAAACTAGATGAGGAGAAAATCTAAGGATGATCCATTTTCTAAAACCACAAGAACAGAATTCACAAGCCACAGGTGGAGTGTTAACAGGTGGAGTTATGGAATTATAGGGACAGTCACAAGAATGTGTCCACTGATTTAAGAATTTTTGTATTGTCATCAAAATGTAAATGTATTGACTGAACCCAGATCTGTAGTAAACCATGTTAGGAAACCATCAGGTGAGGAGTTGGGACTGTAGTGAGTATTCAAAAGTAAGTCCTTACCTCCAATGGCGACTTTCAAAATGTGATGTATACCTTTAAAAAAAAATCCCTTAGGCCTGGTAGAACCTGCATACTATTTAGAAATACAGACGCAGAAATCATGTGAATTACTCTAAAAAGTTGTGAATACTTGAAAGAGGGGTGGAAAGGCCAGAAGAAAAGATTGAGTGGGATAGGGGGCTTCATGCTAAGACTTAAAGAATTATTTCACTTCAGTTATTGTAGTTTTACTGACCAAATATTCAAATTACTTTAAAATGAAAAACATTTACACAGTTTATATATTTTTAAAGGAAGACTCTGTAGCAGAAGTGGGGGGATAAAGAGTGCTGTTGTCTCTTTAGATCACAAAAGTAGCCTTGAGTCCTTTTGCCTAGGGGCTCCAGCAATGTGGACAAACTCCAGCCAGCATCAGGGATGTGACTTGTGGATTTGCAGCATTACTTGACAGTCCTCAGCTCATGAGCCATGAAGGGAAGGTCGCCAAAGGTTGTAGCCATTTCCTTTCCCTTCCTTTGTTGCCAACACCCATCAGTGTAGAGCCAAGCCAATGTTCTTTGAGCTCCACCTCAGCTGTGGACACCGGAACACTTTCCATCTCTTAGCTCACTCTACCCTGGCTCCTGGCACGGGAAGAGAGAGGCTGCTAATGAGCTGAACCATGGGCAGTCACTGCACACATTAATCATGCTTGTGACAGCTATCCTATCTCTTCCATCCTTTCTGGGCCTGATTAGTCAGGACAGCCTTTGTGTTCTCTCTCCCGACAGGCCTACGCATATACTTTATATCCCATATCCACTGATTACATAGCGCACCTACTGATTTCCTTCCTGATCACAAAGCAGATTGGATGGGTGAAAGCCAATATTTACATATTGGCTTTGGGAAGGGTAGGGTGGCAGGGTTAAAGTCAGCCCAACTTGGACTTTGGCTCCAGTCAGGTATGCCAGACCAGCTTTTCCAGAAAGTTCCATGTTCAAGTTTGGAACTTGACTCAGCTTATAACACAAGGACACTCTGTATTATTTGTCTTCTGCTCTTCTCATATGGGTCACTTAGAAACTCATTGGGGGGTGTAGTGAGACGATAGTGAGCTTGGGTCCCAGATTCTAAACAGTATACATATTTTTAAAGTGTGTTATGGACTTTTTCTTATATCAAGTTCATTTTCAAAGTGAGAAGCATACTCTTTAGATTTAGACAAAGTTTAGATTTATGAAACTGAATCATCTAAACTCAGTAGGTGAGCCCACAGAGCAGACCTGATTTCCTGTGGACATTCTTTGAAACTCTGCTACAAATATCACATGGATGTTGGTCATGGGATATATAGAAGTATTATTTTAATTTCCTAGAATGTGAAATTTTGCCACTTAATATTAACACCCTCAGTAATCCCCTCATGAGAAATGGGGACTCTGAGATTTATCTCTCAGTTTACATAACAGTTTGATGTGTTAAGTGGGTGTGACTCAGAGGTATTCTCACTGGCAATGGGCAACCTGGGATGGCCTTGCCTGTAAGGTTTCCAGCTCCAAAGCTGATTAGGAGTGATGGACCTAAGTTGAGTGAATTTTTTTCTTGGAAGCTCCTGCTTCTTATCTAGCTTCACATTTTTAAACCTAGATGTTTTATAGAAAGAAATTATTCAGATGTGTTGAAATATTAGTCTTCCAGTGAAAACTCTTAAAACAACATGTTATTTCAACACTTGTTCCTTCAAAGGCCAGTTGTTTTGACATTTCTGGAATCTCAACCCATCTTCTAGGTCAATGTCCCTTCTGTGTGCTGTCTGAATATTTATGTTGTTATCCATCAGAAGGAAGAAATTCTGGTTTCACTTTATAAATGAAGGAAGCCAGGGTCCTGCCACCAGGTGGCAGCTCTTAAGTAAGGGAGGGTTGTGTGTGATCTCTCTTCCCTTCCTTCTCTGTCCCTTCTCTTCCTTTCCCTCCTCTTCCTTTGTAACACTGGCATGTCTAAAGTGAAAATTCCAACGGCAATACTATGCCTGTTGGTCATAAAAATACCAATTACCAGCCCAAACTGCTCATAAATGGCCCAGAAATGATCATCATGAGTCCCCTGCATTTCACTCATTGTCTCCTTATCATAAGTGTCACTAATATAGGTTTGCATCACCTCTATCTAGATGACAAAGTTACTCAAGCGAAACAAACCAATTAAGCAAGGAATGCTAACCATCACTATTGTAGCTACTGTAGAGAAGCTGCAGGTAGATGAATGATAAAGCCTATCATAATAGGCCTAGCAGGGAAAACTGGCATCTAATTACTGACTAATGCATAGCACACCCTAACAGACAGTATGACCTATACCAAGCAATATAGAAGGAGAAGACGTGGGTTTAACAATTGCTAATATGCATTTGAATGGGAGAGAGAGCAATAAACTATTACATCGAAATTGTTGTTATTCAGCCCTCTCATAAATTTTCCCGACTTGGTCTCCTAAGAACAAACCAGGCGTGACCCGTTTTGAAGACCCTCCCTACTTCTCCGTCACAACCCACGCTCAAATGATTGTCTGCACTTTAAACCTGGTCTTCCAGGTGTCTGCCCCAACTACCCACTCCCAGAAAGATGGCCTCCTTGCAGCACAGTACTGCAGAGAGTTGCCAGTGTGGTTAGCAGGATGTCGGTTAGGCCAGGAAGCCTTTCTGAAAGAGGAGTTGGTGGTTTGGCTCAGAGAGCACAAGTCTTTCCAAGGGTGTCTGCTGCTAGCTTTAGAAGTGATGGATGGAGGCCACAGGCTGTTTTGGACCCAGGATTCAGAAAAAGTTCGTGAAAAATGACATTATTGCACTTGGAGACTAATCCTACCACCCCCTCCGAGCTCACTCACAGGGCACAAGCCCTCCTTTGGTCAGTGCTTGTATTATACCATGTCTACTCTAGGGGAGGGGGGCTCAAAAGTCCACATACCCTTGTAATTGGCTTTTAAAGGGTGTACATGCACAGGACCGTCTGAGGTATTAAAATTTCTCCATATACCACATCTCCCACTGAAAACCACAGAATGGGCCACCCATTCCCTGACTCACTGTTTGGCACTGATAAAGGCCCTACTTACCACAGGCCCCAACACTGGGAAAAACAAGAGTTCTTTCCTACAGTCCCTTAAGAATATGCCTGAAGATTCTTTGGCTTATTTATTCATCTTTTTCCTTCTACAAAGGGGAACAATATCCATCACATTCTCAGGGAAGTTTTGTGTAATGTAAAAGCAAACGATGAGCTTCAGAACCGGAGCCAGCGCACACCCCACTCCCCGGATCCCATCCGCCCTTCTAAATGAGGAGGTACAGTGTGTATATAGGACTAGACATTTAAATAATGTTCATTTCAATCAGCTTTACTCCAGATGACCCCTGGAACACCATATGATACTCAGCCATGATAGAGACATTGGATATTCGAAGATGCCTGAGACGTGTCCCCCAAAGCCAAAGACCTGAATGAACCCAGGCAGCAACCTCTCACAGAGACTTGGGGAGTTGAAATAACAGCAGTGCTCTAGGCACAGAAGCAGTACCCAGAGGCTGGGCAGACCCCCACCATGAAGAAAGATGAGTATGAGGAGGGTAAGGGAAAAGTGTTGAGGTATTTATAAACACAAATTGAATAATCTTCTTAATCTACCTACAGGGGAAAAATACGGCCCAGATAGGTGCAGTGGTTGACCTTACATCCAGTGATTGTAAGTCAATCCCCTACTCTCAGACAGGAGCAATGACAAGGGAGGAGCTGGAGAGCATCCACTTGAGAAGCTGGGCTGGAAATACCCAAAGCAGCTGGAAGACCTCACATCTGAGGGAGGATTTCAGTGCTTTTTAAAGAACCGCGTGAACCACATAGAGGCACTCTTTTGGAATGCATTAGGGCAGGTCATCTTAGGAAGATACTACAAGGGGGCAGAAAGGTATGTGAAGACTTCCAGAAAAGTTCTATAGGACAATATGTATCTAATGTAGTTTTTTATTCTTTTGATTTGTAGCCACTTGCATTGAATCCCTCCCTATTCATGTCTGCCCTAGCTCCAGTTTTTAAAAAGTCTTAGTCAGTGAAATGACATCTTAGGGATTTACAGAATGACCCATGGTATTATGGCTGGGGATTCAATCATAGCACTTCCATTGATGAACCATTGTATAAATGGTATTCTACTAAGGCCTGCATTGTACAAAAGAGCTCCTAAGTTACGGCTGAATACTATGTCTACATGGATAAAAGGAATAAAAAGAAGATGGTGAAATGGGTCCTTTACAGCTCAAGGCATCTTAAGATGTGCACATCTGCATGTACCCTCTCAAATGCTTCCCATTACTACCGTTGACTGTACGCCTTCTCCCCTATCAGACTGATGCCATTCCTTAGTGCCCTTCAGCCTGCTGGCTTCTTTTCTCGTCTTCAGCCAGTCATTCCTGTTTCCCTTTTGACTCTTCCTCTTCCTCCAAGTTCCCACAGGTTTGTTGGCAAGGCTGATAGCACCCAGGTATGCCATCCTATCGGCAGGCAGCTCACATGTACTGGAAAGCAAACTCAACCACTTCTTCATGAGAGTCAGCGTTTTTCCTGCACAATTTTCCTGGCAAATGATGCCATCATCAAATCTGTACCTGGAATCTGAACATCATCCTGTTGTCTCTCCCTTTGACCTGTTTTTCTCTATGCCTTACCCAGGAGCCATTGGCCTCAAGGAACAAAATCTCACTCTGTGAGACACATTTGAACAATTATGGCAGAGAATATAAGGGACACATTTGAGAAATTATGGCAGAGCAGCACAGGCATCCACAGGAGTGATGGAATGGTGTGGTCTAGAATGAAGCTTATGACAGGAACTGGCATTCAGGCCTGAGGATGTCTCCTTCAGCATGTAAGAACCTAGAAGATGCCTTATTCTCTCCTGCCTCCACCCTCTTTCAATACTCTATCTATCTATCTATCTATCTACCTATCTATCTATCTATCTATCTTTCTTTCTTTCTATCTATCTGTGAAATTGTCCTTGAGTTTATAGATACAGAGTCAGTCCTTCATGAATGTGACCATAGCTGGTTTGGGCCATTCTTGATCTTTACCTGAGGGATCATTACATTGGATTTTCAATAGCTGTGGGTATCTGGTGCACCCACCATATTTCCATAAGGCAGTGAGCTCTTTGTTGATACCTGTATTCTGCAGGATGACTTATAATTTTTCATACACAGAGACATTCAGTACAGGCATGCAGAAAGGATGCTGGTCTCTACCTTTGAAGGGTCACCTTTATGGTAACCCCAGTAGAAGCCGTACCATCATGAGCTCTCTACATTAAACTCATCTCTGTCTTCCTCTACTTCCCACCTAACTGAATTCTCCTGTTCCCCCTCTCTGTTGCCCATATTTCAGCTGGAGTGATTATTTTGAAACCAAAGGCAGATCTGCATATACCTTTTCTAAACATTTTGATGACTTTCTATTTTCACAAAGTACGAGCCGAAGTCTTATGTTGTCATGGGAGGACATGGCCTTCCAGCACCTCCTTCATCTAGCTCCTACTATTCTGCACTCAGTCACAGTAGTCCCTTTAGTGTCCCCATCAAAGCCCAGAGGAGGCACCTCTCCTTCCTTTGCCTAAGAGACCTGCCACAGGTAACTTCATAGTTGCCCCTTCATTTATTTCATGTCTGACTTGACATATGCAGAAAGGGCCAGGTCCTTCCAGCAGACACCCCTGTACTTCTTCCCATGCTGTGATCTTTCAAGTGGCATTTCACAAGAAATGTCCATTACAATTTTATATTAACTGTATACTCTGTGTCTCATAACATTTAACTAGTGCTTAAAGTGAGGGATTTTTAATTTGTTCACTGCTGTGTCCCAATATCTAATATAGTCCCTGGTATCTTGTAGGTGCTGAAAAATGTTTCTGTATGGATTTGTAAATAAACAGAAAGATATCCACGGTGATTTCCCCATTGATTTCTCAGTTCGACCCATTCTTCTGGATTTCTTTTTTAATATTGCCGCTCTCTTGTTTGTTGGCAAGTTGGTCACATGTCCTCTCGCTTTGGTTGGGGGAGAGGATTTTTCTTTAATATTTCAGTTCAAGCATGGTATCCCAGAAAAAAAAAAACCCATTCCCACAGAGATGAGTGAGAAGAAGAGCTGTCAGTAAGAATTTAGTATTTTTAAAATAGTTGAATGTATGTACTTGTGGACTATGGATAGATGCAAATGAACATACTTGCCTTAGGTGAATATACAAGTTTATACACAAGCATGTGTGTACATGCACATGCGTGCAGACACTTGTGACACTGTCCATCAGGAGTTTTGAAGGACATCCTAGGGGCTAAAGAAATGAATAAATAAATAAAATGTTTGGTATCCAAATCCTCCTCTCTCACTCTGAGAACAAACAGATCCTCAGAGCAATGACTGACGGGGTTGTTATGAGAAGATCCAGAACTGCTTATGCCAGGAGGTATGGAATTGATTAAAACCATAAGGAGAGGATATGCCACACAGGGGTGGCAGCCATCCTGAAAATGTTTCCATTGACTAAATTTGGGTCTTTGAGGATCATGGTTACTCAGTACGATAGTGGACTGTAGGCCATCGAAAATACATGAAGTCTTGAGTCCATACAGAAAATAAATGAATGAATGAATGAATAAATAAATAGATAGATAGATAGATAGATAAACAAATAAATAAAATGAGATTAAAAATGCTTCATGCGGACTAGAGGGAAGTTGGAGTAGAAAACCATTATTTGAAAATGTCACAGTAAGGACTGGCTACTATGAGGATAAGCATCACAGATCTTGGGGTTAAATTTGATAAAAAGCCAAATGGTACTTCAGTTTTAATTCCCCTCTACACATTGCTTGCTACAAAAGGAATGAAGTTGCAATTGCACAGTGGAGAAATTAAATATCAGAAACAGAAGATCAAAATCTCTTTCATCAGTAGGAGTAGTTGGTATGTATGTCCCCAGGTGTGCATCATGAGATGGATTCACAATCATCTAGGATATGTTTAGGGTGGCAATGCATAGTCTGTGTGTTCATGACTATGGTATGTGTCACATACACTGTAATGAGAAATATTTTCCTTTTGAAAGGGAGTCAGTGGTATTTTTCAAATATGTCAATTTAATTAAAACAAAAAAGAAGAATTTAGAGTTGCTTTAGATTAGATACGGCTCCAGGGACACAACCTGCAAATATAATGAATGAACTCCAGGCTGCATCTTATTCTGGAAGAAAACAAGTGCTATTTGGGGCAACGTTGCATCATTTGACACACCTGTGATATGGGTGTCAAAGTACAGGATTACAGGGATGGTGATGCCACTGACAATGCTAGCAAGGACACGGCAGTTAGTGACGGGACATTTTGATTAATGGAAAATGTATATGCTGGTATTTAAAAGTGAAGTGCCATAGTGTATATAATTTACCCCCAAGTGTTTCTATTTAAAAAAAAAGTGATAGTGTGTTGATGGACTTAGAGCCAATTATAAAGCAAATAGAGTCAAATATCAACTGCAGTCTATGGGAAAGGTCCATGGGAGCTTTTGCACTGTGATTAGTCTTTATTTTCTGTTAAGTCTGAAATCAGCTAAAGCTACAAACTCTAATTTGTTTCCAATGCACAGTATATAAGGAGCAATCTACAGATGTGATAGAGTCCATCTCTTCTGCTGCCTGCCTGTGCTATATTAACACCATAGCCCTGAGTCACCTGACTGCCACCTCTTTCTACTGCATGCACGTGACTCCCAAAGCACAAGCAATACAAGTAGAAGACCTTTGTTGAAGACTTGGAGATTGGAAGCATGGTAACTTCACAGGATAATGAGCCTTTCAGAGCAGGAGGTGTGGCTCAGTGACAGAGCACATGCTTAGCCTGTGTGAGGTCCTAGGTTCAATCCATAGCAGCAGAGTAAAAAAAAAGTAAAAATCAAAAAAAGTCAGTATGCAACTCCTTTCCCCAGCATCTGGGTTGCTGGGAGCCATCCTCGGGTGCAACTGTAATTCTTGTTTAATAACCGTTCTATTATATATAATTTTACTATGTTAAAGTTAAAACCTTCCTTTTTGATTAGATAAAAAAGGGGAAGTGCTGTGGGATGTCGTTCTGTATGCTGTGAATATGTGTTGCTCTGATTGGTTGATAAATAAAATTCTGATTGGCCAGTAGCCAGGCAGGAAGTATAGGCCTGGCGAGCAAATGAGGAGAAAGCTGGGAAGAGGAAAGACTAAGTTAGGAGTCACCAGCCAGATACAGAGGAAGCAAGATGTCAAGGCAGAACTGAGAAAAGGTACCAAGCCACGTGGCTAAACATAGATAAGAATTATGGGTTAATTTAAGTGTAAGAGCTAGTTAGTAATAAGCCTGAGCTAATGGCAGAGCAGTTATAATTAATATAAGCTTCTGAGTGATTTTTTAAAGTGGACCACAGGACTGCGGGGGCTCAGCAGGACCAAGAAACCTTTCAACTACACTCAGGATCTGCTCTTAGGTCTAACCTGCCATCATGGAGCCCCAGACTTCTCATCTCTCCATGCCCTGAATCATGGCATGCCATCCTCTCAGGGCTCACTAAACCTCCTCCTCATGCTGAGCAAGTCAGCTTTTTCACTGAAGCCCATTCCCCTTTCTACCAGCCCATCAAAGCCATCCCCGACTAACTACCCAGAGGTGCAATTAGCGCTTATAGACTGAAATGGCTGACTTTAGAGTTCTGTTAGGAAATACAGTTTTATTTTCTTTGCCACATCTGCTACTCTATTAGCTTATTTTCTACTTCTGTGATAAGGCATCATTACCAAGGCAAGTCATAAAAGAAAGAGTTTAATTGGGCATCCACAAGCAGGAGCTAGAATGAACACTGGGAATGGCTGGGATCTTTTGAAACTTCAAAGCCTATCTTGGGCAGCACACCTCCTCCAACAAGGCCACAGGTTCTAATCCTTCCCAAACAGTTTCACCATTTGCTGACCAAGTATTCAAATATATGAGCCTATAGAGGCAATTCTCATTCAAACCACCACAGCGACAGATTGCTGCTATGAAGACAAAAGACAGATGAGGGACAACACTGAATGTTTGGTGCATATCCGCAATCTATACATCACTCTCTATAGCCATAATTGTATTCAAAGCTTGAAGCCCTCTCCCCCCAAAAATGTAGTTATTAATACGATTCCCACTTCCTAGGAGATGAAATCTGGAATTTGGTGCAGTTTGATGTCCAGGCTCCTTAATTGTCTGCTTGAGGGCTGGGTTCCTTGCTTCTACAATGACTGACTTCCAGACTCAGGGAAGATCACCAAAGTGAGTGTGTGTGATGTCTAGAAGTAGACACTACCACAGGTCAGGCACAACACAAGTGTTTCCAAGGTCAGTTTGAGGAACTTTAATTAGCAGTCACCGGGACGTCAAAAGTAGCATGGGAAGAACTCTGCTGCCATCTTGTGGCCTGATTGGACTATAATTCTCACTAAGGACTGAAAGTCTGTTCTGTGTAAAATCAAAACGAGAAGATGTCATTCAGAGGTTGAATATCCACTTCATTTTAAAATGAGATTTAAAGAAAGAGGATTTTTGAGCCTGATGCAAACTACAATTGCTCCTGGAAATTGGCCTGCATTTCAGCACCAAGTCTCTCTGCATCTTGTCTCCCTATAGAAGCAGTGTTTTTTCTCTCACTGTGTTTGTTTTGATTCACATTACTGGAAAGTCTATAACATGTTAAAACATATCACAAATACTTACTTAACCTTCATAACACTCCAATGGAGTAAAAATACACTACTTTATAAGTGTGAAAGATTGAGGGGCAAAGACCTTGGCTGTCAACTCCCCCACATTCCCTAGGAACCATCCAGTCAAGCCAGCCAGGGAATCAGGTAGACCATCTTCAGATCTTCATGACCCATTCTCTCCTCCAAATCCAATCCCCCATCTCATCCCCAGCTCTGTAGCAAACCACAAGTGCTAATTTCTCCTCCATCCCCACCCCCAATCTCAGGGGACTAAGCAGATTCTGGTGGCACATACTACTTTCCTCCCTTCTGTGGACCCCATGCAGCCTCTCTCCATCCCTAAGTATCAAACTCCTAATTACAAGAAACACCTTCTAACCAGAACCCCTAAGGCCCAGACCTAGCA
This sequence comes from Peromyscus aztecus, assembly GCA_902168405.1. NCBI lineage: Eukaryota > Metazoa > Chordata > Mammalia > Rodentia > Cricetidae > Peromyscus > Peromyscus aztecus. The sequence goes on from CABHPQ010099113.1 coordinate 10,656, forward strand.
GGATCTCAGAAGCATTCCCAACCAACAACCACCATACTCTACTAAGAACCAGAGAGGATAACAGAAACCAAGGAATGAAACACCTACCCCCAAAACACAAGACCAGATATCAGCACGTAGAATTGCAGTTATCCCAAATCCAGATGTTTGGGCATCATCTTAAAAACACAACCAATAACAGCCAGGATTATACATCTCCACTAAAGTCCAGAAAGTCTATATAGTAGATGCTGAGCAATGCAGTATAAGTGAAGCACATGAGGACTTCAAAATAGTCTTTATGAATATGTTAGAGGCCCTCAAAAAGGAAGTAAATAAATACCTTAGAGAAACCTATGAAACCACAAGCAGTGGAAGGAAGTGAAGAGAACAGTTCAGGACTTGTATGTGGAAATAAGCGAATAAAGAAAACCCAAACCAGGGGAAAAACTGAAAATTAAAAATTAGGATTTGGAATAGAAAACTCAGGGACAAACCTCACCAACAGACTAGAAGAGATGGAAGAGAAAAATTTCAATCATAGAAGACAAGATAGAAGAAATGCATACCTTGGTCAAAGAAAATGTTAAATCCCAAAAAATCCAGGCACAGAGAATACAGTAAGTTGGGGACACTGTGAAAAGACCAAATCTGCGAATAATAGGAATAGAGGAAGAAAAAGAAATCCAGGGCAGAGACACAGAAATTATTTTCAATAAAATCATAGAAAAAAAATCCTCAACCTGAAGAAGGAGGTGCCTACTAACGTACAGAAGCATACAGAATAGGATGGACCAGAAAAGAAATTCCCCATGTCACATAATAATCAAAACACTAAATGTACAGAACAAAGAAAGACTATTTAAAACTACAAGGGAAAAAGTCCAAGTAACAAATAAAGACACCCCCACTAGAATAACACTCAATTTCTTGATGGAGACTCTAAAAGCCAGAAGGGCCTGGATCCATGTTTTACAAACTCTAAGGGACCACAGATTCCAGCCCAGACTGCTATAGCCAGCAAAACTTTGAATCACGATAGATGGAGAAAGAAAGGCGTTCTGTGATAAAACCAAATTTAAGAAGTCTCTGTCTACAAATTGAGCTCCATAGAAGGCAATAGAGGGAACCACTAACAGCTGAAGAGGCTAACCACACCCAAGAAGCACAAGGAATAAATAACCAACAATCAAAAGAAAGGGGGGACCCATGCTACCACAACAAAATAACAACAATCAACAAACACTGCTTATTGATAACTCTCAACATCAGTGGTCTCAATTCCCCAATAAAATAACACAGACTAACAGAATGGGTTCAAAACAGGATCTATCCTTCTGCTGCCTCCAAGGAACACACCTTAACATCAGGATAGACACCACCTCAAGGTAAAGGGTAGAAAAACACATTCCAAGTAAACAAACCCAAGATGCAAGTCAGTTTAATATCTGATAAAAATAGACTTCAAACCAAAACTAATCAGAAGAGATAGGGAAGGTGACTGACTACATACTCATCAAAGGAAAAATCCACTAAGAGGGTATTGCAATTATTAATGCCTGTGCATCAACCACAAGGGCCCTCAATTCACAAAATAATCACTACTGCAGCTTAAATCATAAATTGGCTCTCACACAGTGATAGTAGATGACTTCAATACCCCACTATCACCAATAGACATATCATCCAGACAGAAATTACAGAGAAATGATGTAGCTACCTGGCATCATTAGACAAATGGATCAGATATTTACAAAACATTTCACCCAAACACAGAAGAATATGCCTTCTTTTCAACAAATCCCAACAGATCCAGGAAAAATGGCAGAACACCCTGTACCCCCTCTGACCACTATGGTTTAGAGTTGCATATCAACAACAGCAGAAAGTGTCCAAACCCATGGAAACTTAACAACTCACCACTGAATGAAAAATGGCTCAAGACAGAAACTAATAAAGGCATTAAAAGCTTTTTGGAATTGACTGAAAATGAAAACACAACACACACAAACTTAGGGGACATAGTGAGGTGTTCCAAGACCAAGTTCAGAGCACCAAGTGCGTACATGAAAGTTCTGAGAGCTCTCATATTAGCAACTTAACAGCCCACCTGAAAGCTCCAGAACAAAAGAATAACACTCAAAAGGAGCAGATGGCAAGAGATAATCAAACTCAGGACTAAAATCATTAAAATAGAAACAATAACAACAACAAAAACACATAGAATCAATGAAATAAAGAGTTGGTTCTTTGAGGAAATCAGTAAGATTGACAAACCCTTAGCCAAATTGACTAAAAGGAGAAGAGAGAATATCCAAATTCACAATATTAGAGATGGAAATGGGAATATATCAGCAAACACAAAGGAAATCCAGAGTCATTAAAAAAAACTTTAATCTACCAAATTGGAAAATGTAAAAGAAATGAATAATTTTCTTGAAACATACCACCTACAGAGGCTAAATCAAAATCAGATAAGCAATTTAAACATACTTTTAACTGCCGCCCCTGCCCCCTCCCCCCAGTGAAACAGAAGCAGTAATTAAGTCTTCCAACCAAAAGAAAGTCCAGGGCTAGATGCTTTAGTGCAGAATTCTACAAGACTTTCAAAGAAGAGTTAACCCCAATGCTCCTCAAAATATTCCACAAAATAGAAACATAAGGAACGTTGCTCAATTCTTTTTATGAAGCCAGTTACTCTGATACTTAAACCACGTAGAGATTCAACAAAGAAAGTTGCAGACCGATCTCTCTTATGAAGTTTTGCATCTCAATAAAATGCTTGCAGATTCAATCCAAGAACACATCAAAAGCCGGGCGGTGGTGGTGCACGCCTTTAATCTCAGCACTGGGAGGCAGAGCCAGGCAGATCTCTGTGAGTTCGAGGCCAGCCTGGACAACCAAGTGAGTTCCAGGAAAGGCGCAAAGCTACACAGAGAAACCCTGTCTCGAAAAAACAAAACAAAACAAAACAAAACAAAAAAAAAAAA
>CABHPQ010099140.1:0-12244 GCA_902168405.1 Peromyscus aztecus
CTCTCTCTCTCTCTATATATATATATATATATACATATACATATATACATATATACATATATATATATATAATGACTACAACTTAAAGAAGCTGTAGTGAAGTTTTAAGGAATTTTGGAGATGGGCTGAGAAAGAGTCTGTACTGATAACATGATGGAGTAAACCAGTGCCAGGAGGTAGCTGCTGCTGGAGTCACATTGGGGCACGAGGCTGTAAAGTTCAGGGAGAGGCAAAACACTGAACCCGGAAATTTGAGAGCTAGAAACACATCAGGATCAGGAAATGACAATCCAGGTCCAGTTCAGATGGGTGAACATAGACAAGGACTCATTCAATTAGGTCCTGTCAACAGTGGGAGACCAGAGCAAGTCAGGGAGTCCTTGATCCTTGGTGCACATATATCAGGTATCTGATCATAGGTTGAGTGGGGCTATCCCGTGTCAGTGCTAGTGTTTATCACATTATGAGGACCCCATGAGAGAGTTACAGCCTTTCTTTGGTCTGGGGCATCCAGGAAGTTCTTGGGCCTGTTTCACCTGATATGATTATAATACACCATTGTGTGCCCATAGCTTCAATTCTCCACAGCAAACTTACAAGGCAGTGCTTTTTGTTCCTAGGTATAGGTCAGGCATCAGTCTGTGCTGGATGGGTGGTATCTGGCTGATGGTGCTGTTTCTGGGTCCACTTGGGGGCTGTAGTCATCCTTCTCCCTTAAAACAGAGTTAAAAGCTGTTTGTAAAATAGAGTCTCCTAAGGTAGTACACAGATTGGAAAAACACTGATTAGTACAGTACGGAGTATTGTAGAATATGGCATAGCCTGATCCCCACAAAAGTCTCCTAAGGTAATACACAGACTGGAGTAACATACAACACAGAGAAACATAGACTATGGCATAGCCTGATCCCTACAGGCACCTGATTTCAATGAGCTCAAGAGATGGCAAAAGATAGCAAAGGCCTCAAGTGCAAGCAAGCTAGTTTCTGCTCCTGGCAAAGCAGAGACAATGGAGAAGCCAGATCTGTGCTAGAGAACATAGTCCAGATTACCGTTTCTGCTTTCTCCAGCTGGCTTCAGGTATAATTTCCAAATCCTTAATAGGTTCCAACATATCCTCCTATAGACTATTCTCCCAGCATGGTGTAGTCGGAAATAGAGAACGTACTAGTTTTTCCCCTATTTTTTTTTCCCCTTTCTAGTCTCTTCTTACGACACATTTGGAGAAATCAAAATTGTAGCTACATTAACGGCAGAAAGCCAATTGCTGCCATTCAGGGCAAAGTCTGAATGTACTTTTCCTGAGAGGAAGCCAGTAGTCATCATCAAATATTTATAAAATAGAAGAGGCGATGCACTTCTGCATGTCTAATGTGTCTGTATTCTTTCCACCAAACAATGAAAGACAATGGCATTAAATCTGCCTTGCTAGTCCCATAATGGCACACCTGAGGAAGATCAGTTATTCTATTTAAGTGGCTTAGTTAGGTACCCTAAGAAAAGAGGAAGTTTTCAGCATAGCTACTTGGGCTTGTAAAGAATTTATGTTCCCCCAGCGTTCAGCAGACACACTGAGCTTTTACCGCAAACCCAGGACTTATCTTCACTTAGGCTAGCAGCCACAAGGCAGCTAGCTAATTTACTTTGGAGCTGTTACTCAAGCCTATGACTTGAGTTGTGACTATGTGCATCTCTGACAGTTGTACCCCACTGGTGTTTTGTACGTGGTGGTGACATGTAATTTCTCATCTACCCATGGATTCTTTCAGAGCAGCACTCAGTTTCCTGGGGCTGCAAGGCAGAGAGAGATTTTTCTCCCAGTGCTGAAATTCCTCCTGGCAGAGGCATGAGAAGGAAAACAAAGCATTACCCATTTCCTATGGTGGCAACAATTTTAAAGCACGGCTATGTTAAAAATAAAGAAACAGGTTGAGAATTTAAACAAAACAAAACTTTGTGTGTGTGTGTGTTTGGCAAGCACTTAAAGAGGAATAACTTGACTCTGAGTGATTTGAGGTGGGGAAATGAGATACAGACAATGAGATCCATCCTAAGGTTCCATTTGTGATGAATAACTTCCATGCCTGCCTTCTGATTGCCCCTGCTTGGCCTCTGTGGACAGCTAGGATTGTTTTGGTAAAGTACTCTGAGATGCACTACCATGAAAATGGCTTTCAGTGCTCCAATTTGTGTAAGTACAGGGACAATTCAATTGCTGAGAAACTGGCTCTTCCAAGACTAAATAAAGACCAACCTCTTCTACAGCAGAGGGCTTACTGAATCAGCTTTAACATTCTTTTCAGCTTGACCCAACTTTATGCAGTTCCCATCCTGACTATAGGTCCCCTACTTCCTCCCTTAAGAAATTTGTTGCAGAAAACTTGCAAATGTAAATTATTTCTCTGCATTTGAACCTTCAGGTTTCACATCAGCAGATTCAACCAACTAGTGATTACAAATAATTTTAAAAAGTTGTTAATACTGAATGTGTGTAGATTTTCTGGTCATTATTTCCATAAATACAATAAAACAGCTATTTGCATGGCATTTACATTGTATTAGGCATAATGACTTAATGGCAGAAGGTGCCTTAGAGTGTTGGAGCCACAAAGTCACAGCGTACAACAGAGATCACATGAGAGTTTTGTTACGGGGAGGGGGAAGGCTGCAGAGGCAGCCTCTAAGTAGGAGAGAAGGATCAGAGGGTTGGAGGAGAAGATGTTTGCTTTTTGTAAAGGGATCTAGGGCATGCACATAGGGAGAGTGCACAATTCACAATTCATGGTGACAGTAGCCACAGTGTCACATCATGTCTGCTGCTGATGACCTGTCCTGCTGTCACTCCCTCCTAAGGGCAGGCTGGTGTAAATGCCTGAATGCTAATATTAGTTACTATAAGTAATTTAATAGTGATTGCAAGGATATGGGAGAACGTAGATGAATTAGAAGTAAATGTTACACCATTTGACACAAAAGACATTGATGTCCTTTATTAAATTTATGTTTTTGATATCTCTGGGGGATCCTGTAAACAATTCCCCAAACTAAAGGATGAATGTGACCGCAAACCTTTGCCCAGCCTATTTCCAGTTTTACAATCCAGTACTCTCCTTTATAACCTGAGAACTATCTCTTTGTACATTAGCACTGAAGGAGGGAGTAGCCGTCTCGTCTCCCTTCATCTGTGGGTGGGTAGGGGTCCACTTCTGATGGCCGACAACTAGCAAACACTGGTAGTCTCTAACCTCAGAGAAAAACATGTATAGATCCAGGATTAGCCAGTTATGCTAGACGTATACCACTGATAAATATGACCCCCTAATGTTCTCCAGTAATTTTCCATTGTCATATACACTTGCCTAGGCTAAAAATCCTTCCTGTAATTTGGTTGGATTCAATCTCTTTCTTCTTTTGCAAAACCTTTTGGGACAATTTCACTTTCAACCATTCTAATTTAAATAGTGGAGGAAAGGATCTTGAGGTCAGCAATTGCCATCACAAAGCACCGCGGACTAGGGAACTTACACAACACAATGCACCATATCTCAGCCTTCTGAAGTCCTGAAGTCAAGATTAACGTGCTGCGGGTGCGGATGCTCATAATCTTCTCCTGGGCCACTTCTGTGCGGCAACCTGATGTGGTGTTTCCTCTGTGAGCATTCTTGGGGTCTCATGCTGTGAAGAAATTTACTCTTCTCAGAAGGACACTAGACAGGTTGGATTGGGGCCCTGTCTAATGCCTTCTTAATTTACTCTCCCCTTTGAAGTCCATTCCCCACAGGATGTGGTTCAAGTCCCCATCAGATGTCTGAATAGAGTCCACAATAGTTTCAAATCAGATTATACAATACTTTCTAAGGTACTTAGGATCAGAGGGTTTTTTTTTTTTTTTTTTTGCAGACATCATCTTTTAGCAGACATAATTCAGTTCCTAATAGTCTCCATTTCTGTTGCTAGTGTCTCTATCAGTTCCTCCAGCGCAGAAACCACTTCCCAGAGGTACTAATGCAAGCCTTTCCTAAAAACTTGGCATTCTTCGTGGATAACAGCAAATAGCCTACTTGTTTCCCACAACAAACACCAAATGACTTGAAGATACATGAATATTCCCAGGTTGCAGCATCCATAAGTTAAATACATCAAGGCCTTGGGCATTGAGCAATGAGGTAGAGCTACTCAGCACAAATGAAGATATTTATTATAAAGGTTTAACTTTTGTTTTGATATTTTTATTCTTCACTTTGAAGTGCAAGTCAACATATTACATATCAAAAATAAAATAATTGTGTTGGAACTGGAATAGACCTATTACTTGTTTTCCAAAAATCTACATTAATTAGTGATAATTAATATAGGTGGAAATTTGACACTCTCCTGTTACTGTGCTGTCAATCACACACACAAACGAACTTCTGAAAGACAACTTACTGTGCTTAAAGTTATTATTTGGTGTTTATAAAAAATTACAGTGTAACAACTTCAAATCAGGTTATATTTTACATTAGCAAAATGCAGACATTTTAGAGTTAGAATAGGGTAATTCCATTATCATAAGATATATTCCTGTGTAGGGTTTGCTATGTTATTTGAATAATTCATTTGATTCCTCATTTAAAAGATTGATAAGAAAACTGTAAGCCAGTCTATCTCATTAGTAACCCACTGCCTGCTAAGAATTCACCCACGATCTCTGAAATAAAATTATGAAAACAAACAGAGGCATTCATGAATTAGGGATGGAGCGCCTCTCAGAATGAGGAAACTGTCCTTGAACAAGCTAACATTAAAAGCCAGCACTTCTGCTGCTTAGCTATTCTGGGCAGGGATAGGCAAAGAAATATAGACTTGGCTTTTGCATAGACATTTTGCTGCTTCAGATAGCTTCTGCAAATACCTGTAAAGACCCAACTACCTTTCCACCTGATTTTATACTTGTTTTGCATAATTTAAGTGTATATTCTCTTCTGAAGTTTTTTTTACCTTTCTCACAGAGATACATATTTTAGCATTAATGAATGTAGTTTTCTATATTGTTGTTGTTTGGATATTATATTTTTGTTGAGAATCATACACAGATACTGTATTGGCATCATTTCCATCCCAGCCTCTTTCCCTCCAATTCCTTCTTTTATTATATTTTATTACTATTGGAAGTTTAACATCTTTCAAGTTCACTGATCCATTCATTAAAGGCTTGATCCCCAGTCTGTGCCTTTGTTGAGAGACTGTGGAGCCTTTAAGAGGTGGGACCTAGCAGGTGGATATTAGATTACTGGAGATGTGCTCTTGAAGTAGGTATTGAGACCCTAACCCCTCTTCTTCCTCTTTTACTTCCAAATCACCAGGAGGTGAGCCATTTACTCTGCCACTTACACTCACCATAACATCATCCCATCTAACCACAGATGTCAAAATAACAAGCCATTAAGATGAACATCCAAACATGACATTTTTATTTATTCTCTGGGTACTTCATATCATGTATCCCAATCACACTTACTCCCCAGTCCTTCCATATATACCCTCCCCACCCTTGTGACCTGCCTCCCCCCCCCAAAAAAAAGTAAAAATAAAAATAAGAGAAAAATGCTGTGGGATGTCCTGTATGCTGTGAATGTATGCTGCTATGATTGATTAATAAATAAAACACTGATTGGCCAGTAGCCAGGCAGGAATTATAGGATAGGCAGGACAGAGAAGAGAGGCTGGGAGGTGGAAGCTGGGTCGAGACACCAGCCTGCTGTCCAGGGAGCAGCATGTAAAGGCAGCAGATAAAGTCACGGAACACAGTGTAAGAGCTAGACAATGGTAGGCCTGAGCTAATGGCCGAGCAGTTTAATTAATATAAGTTTCTGAGTGATTATTTTATAAGTGGTTGTGGGATCCATGTTGCTGGGCAGGACTGGAGAAAACTCCAGCTATAGTAAAAAATTAGAAAAATAAAAAATAAAACTAAACAAGTCCAAATTGTGCTATCTATATACTCAGTGGAGCATAGTCAAACACTAGTGGCCTGTCTAGTAAACAGAACTGAGTCCTCCCTTCCAGCCACCCGCCAGAAGCCATCAATTGTGGAGAACAATACTTTAACATCTCCACTGCACTTTCATTGCACTTCGGTGGCTTCCTGTCTAGCCTATTACTTGGGTGGGGAAGGGGAGGGGTTGTCACAGAAGCCTTCTGTGTCCTTCTCTCTCAACTGTGCATCTGCAGTCATCAGTATCACAGCAAAAGTAGCCTCCTTGCTCTTTACAGTAAGCAGTAGCATGGACCATGGGCCTCCATACAGTTTCTGGCTACAGCACAGACCACATGAACCAGTCTCAGGCTGCAGTAGGACCACAGACCCAGACAAGGCCCTCAGGAGGAGGCCAGGACTATGGACCTCAATGAGGCTTCAGGCTGCAACACAGACTACAGATATCTGCAAGACCCTTGGGGGTCACACGGACCACAGCCATCAGTGGGGCTCCCAGTACCGTCCCAGTGGGCAGGTGAGCACTGGCCTGGCTCATCTTTTTCTTGTCTTTGACTCTTATGTGCCTCCTTCTTGTGGCTGCTCTAACAAATTAGCTCAGACTTGGTTACCTAAAATAAAATAAATATATTGTGTCAGTTTAATAGTCAATGAGCCTAAACCGGTATATCGCTGGGATAAAATCAAGATGTTAGCAAAGCTGAGTTCCTTGCTGAGCCTCAAAGAAGAACGTATTTTTTGCTTCTTATGTCTTCCAGTGATACTAGAATTCCTTAGCTTGTGTGTGGCATAACTTGCCAAAATCAAGAGGAAACAACACACATCCCTCTCAGATCCACCTTCATATCAGATCTCTGTCAAATCTCCTTCTCTCTCTCCTATGTGCGTGGACTTGTGTACTGCATTTAGCAACCCACCCAGATGATGCATTTCAGCATCATGATCCCAACTTCAAAGATGCTCTTTCCAAATTAGACAAGATTTAGGGGTTCCGGGGATGTGGAACTAGTACCATGGGGTGCTATTACTCAGGCTACAACCATCTGCTTGCTCTATTTCAAATCTGACTCTTCCTCAAGAAATCTGCTTCCCTTCAAGCCCTTTGAAAGACTCTGCTGGTTTGGTTTGGTTCCCTCCCACAGCTGGAAGTTGATTGTTCTTCACCAGCAGCACTCTCCATAATAATGACAAAGGCAAAGTGCCTGGTGACATGATGGGTCCTTTGCTCCTCCCACTTAGCTGTCACCTGTGGACATCTAGGCTTCTCTGAAAGATTTTTCTTTTAGGGATTTTGTTTTCATTTTTAATTATCTGTGTATACACACACACACACACACACACACACACACATGAATGTAGTGCTTGCAGCAGTAATAAGAGGTCATCAAATCCTCTTGAGCTGGGGTTACAGATGGTTGTGAACTCTATGACCCAGTTCTCTGGAAGAGCAGCCAATGATCTTAAAACTGAAATATCTCACCGTCCCCTTGGGAAGATTTTGCCACATTTTGATTCATCCCTCCATATGTCGCTCCTGTTGTAATTTGAGATAAATTCAACTTCCAGGTGTACAATCGTCCCAGTCACCTTGTTCCTTTGTCTGTTTACCTCCTCTTCCCTGAAGACTGAACCTCACCCTGCCTCTGCTTTTGAGTCCAAAATCATATCTTGGACAAAGACAAAGGTAAAAAGAAAACAATAACTGTGTTTATTGCCTTCATCATCTCAAATTTTTAACTTTATATTCTTTGACCATTCATCTTTCCTGTTCATTTCCTCAAATATAGCCATGCCAAAAAGTAAAAATAAAAAATCTTGATCTATCTAGGACTATCTCTTGCTCTCATTACCTTCATTCTTCACCTCAGTTAGATGCCCTCTCTACCTGATCAATCTTCGTTCTACCTACCCTATTTACAATCAACTCCTTAGAACTCCTACTTTATGATCAGGGGAATATGGATATAGAGAAGGCTCACTTAACTGTACTTCCCTTAAATGTGCAATGCCGTGAAGAACATTAGAATGTCCAAAAATTTCACTGCGCTTCTGCAGTCATGTTCTGTTGTCACAGATAATGATTTTATAATTTTTCTTTTCTCTTCAGACCTCCAACACTCCCCAAGCTGACAACCTTGCTTCATGATTTCCTGATGAAAATGTAGGAAACAGACACATTCGCTTGACCACACTGCCAATACCTGACATTTGTAGGCTCTTCTCACCCTGATGATTTTGGATCTAAAGTGTTCTCCAAAGGTCATGCATTGAACCATATCATCAGCTAGTGCTGCTGTTTGGGATGGTTTGAGAACTTTAGGAGGTAAGAATCAATGACTAGAAACATCCATGGGAGGATATATTTTTGTCACCAAAGCCATGGCGACAAGAGATCCCAAGGTGAAAACTGAAACTTCATAGCAAAATAAATTACTTAAAATCCTTTGTTTTAAAAAAATTTAATTAAAACATAATTATATAATTTCCTCTCCTCTCTCCTCCTTCCTACCCTTCCCATGTCTACACCCTCCCAAATTCATGATTTCCTCTTATTTAATGATTATTATTGCATATACATATAAATGAATGAAAATATAAATACAACCTGCTGAATCACTTCAGTGTTGCCTGTATGCATGTTTCTAAGGCTTACCACTTGGTATTGGATAACTTACCAGAGTTGTCAAATTGGCCTTCTTTGAAGGAAACTAATTCTCCTTCTCTCAGAAGTTGTTGATCGCTTGCAACTATTCCTTCTTAAAATTGAGTTTCTGGAATATTTTTTTGGTCAGAGTGATAGAAAGCTTATGAACACAGCCATCTTCCTTTTCACTCACTATCATGAAGGGTAGGAAGGAGGAGAGAGGAGAGGAAATCATTGGAAGCATTATGTGCCTTTAATAATCCATTCCATTCATGAGCTAAAGTTCACTTCTGCTTGTCGATTATAAGTACAGCATCACTCTAGCATCATCTCCTTTCTCTTACATCACTTTTCACTTTCAGACTGTATCCACTGGCCTGCATCTAAGCATCTGTTTTTATCGGCACCTAGATTCCAGGTACTGTTACAAATTTCCCAAATTCATTTTTTTAAAATTTGTTGAAACTTTATTATGAAGAATGTGCTGATAACGAAATACCTTGCAGTGAATTTAACCAAACCCAAAGTCTACATCTGGGTGAAATTCTGTCCAATTAGAGCAGCCACTCTGAAGCCATGGTGCTTCTCACTGAGAGGAAATGGAACCGAGCTAGTTATTACTCAGTGAATAAATAGATAATGAAAATCAAGTACACATATAAAATGGAATACTACTCATACTCCTCTCCAGAGAAAAATGAAATCATAAAATTTTGCTGGAAAAACAGATGAGTCTGGAAAGTATAATATTTAGGGAGGTAATACAACATACAATTTCAAAAGGAAAAACTGTATGCTCTTCCTCATATTTAGAACCTAGTCTGTAATATATATTGTATTATGTAATATAATTTATAATGTACATGCAAACAGATGGACACAGTATAGTGTGTAGAAAGAAGTAAATATTAATTGATGAAAAAGGACTGGGGCAGATAATGGACATTTGACTCATGAAAGAGGATAGAAAGTTAATTTTTTTCTAAATGTGTAAAGATCTTTCCAAAATATGAGGAAAACTGTCATGTGAGTAATAACTTTGGGTGGCCTTTATTATGCAGACTTTCCTATTGTGTTTTGAAGCCCCTGCAATCAGACTTCCTTCCCCATCATAATTCCACAAGTCAAAAGATAACCTTGAAGGGATCGTACATGCATGAACAAGTTTCTTCTTGTAGAAACCATCAACTTCCACTTACTCTACACAGCAGAAGCTTTTAGCCGCTCCTGTTATTGAATGTGTGTGTGTGTGTGTGTGTGTGTGTGTGTGTGTGTGTGTGTGTGTGTGCGCGTGTGTGCATGTGTGTGTGTGTGTGTAAGTATGCATAACATGGCATGTGTGTTCAGAAACCAAATTGTAGGAGTTGGTTTTCTCCTTCTGTCAATGGCTTCTATAAATGGATCTCAGGACTTTAGTCTTGATGACAATCTCCTTTACCTACAGAGCCTTTCTCCAGAGCCTTTGAATGGCTTTCTGCTCTCTTGTTGCACTTCCTATGTCACTTATGGATCATCCCTCCTCAGGAATCCTTGCTGATTGATCTCCAGTCTTTGCTTTGGCTTTTGTCTGGTCACTATTGTATGCCCAATGTGCAAAACAACTTAAAACAAATAAACATGTATGATAGTCTTCACCTTTATTCTTGAATGACAGGGTCATATTATTGTATTTTCATATATGTTTCTATTTAAAATACATACTTCATAGCCCCTACTTATTCTTAATATTCAACATTGCATTCTGGGGATTAGTTACGTAAAAATTAATTGAACTTTCTCCATTTTGTGGGCAGTGCTTTGTACCCAGTTCTTTGATGAGATCAATTGTTGTGGAATAATCTTTCTGAATACTGTGAAGATGTGTCTCTGGTAAAGCACCTTCTGATTGGTTTAATAAAAGAGCTGAATGGCCAACAGTTAGGCAGGAGAGGAAAGGACTTACAGAAAGAAATAAGAACTCTGGGAAGAAGAGAGACAGGATTCCCTAGACAAACACGAGGAACTGGGATACACGGTACTGAGGAGAGTTAATTAGCCATGTGGCAGAACATAGATTTATATGAATGGATTTAAGATATAAGAGCTAATTGGAACAAGCTTAAGCTAAGGCCATGCTTTCCTACTTAATAAGAAATCTCTGTGTTAATATTTGGGAGCTGGTGGTCCAAAGGAAGTCTGGCAACAATCAACAATGTTGGAGTTTAGCATCTTTTTGGTTTTATTCCTACTAGGTAGTTTCCAATAGCAGGGTTTCTGGAACCAAGGGCACATATATATTAAGTGACAAATACTTTAGAATTGTTTTCCACAAAGTCTTCATAAGTGCTGTCCTTAAGTGGAAGGGCAACAGTTATAGTGGGATGGAAAAAGAATGAGGAGGAAAAGAAAAACATTTCTCATTATGAGAAAAGAAAGAAAATAGCAAAAATGATAATATAGGTGAGAATCACAGTTAGGCCTTATGTAAAGTTATAAAAGTCTGTATATATACACATACATACACACACACACTTACATATATATGTATGTATATACTTTGATTGCTATCAACTGGCATATACAAATAGAATAGTTTAGTCACCATGTACAGCAAGATTGATTTCTGGATTCCTTTATCTTGTCTATTAATCCAGTGCCTATAAATGTGCTGATATAATATTGAAAGTTTTACGGTGGCTTTATGCTATTTTTTGAGGTAGGACAAAAGTCAAAGTATTTCTTTTTCATTTTTGACTACTTTGTGGAGAACTTTCTCCAGTATAAAATTTAATGTTATTGTTGTTATTTCCCATACATTAAGTACTCAGAAATAAAATCTCTCAGATAATGTAACTGAAATTACATTATAGTTTAGTTTGTAGGTAGTATTTATATTCATTATAAAGTGAAATACATATGAAATTTCATATATTCATATGAATATATGTATATATATATATATATATATATATATAACCAACTAAAAACCACTGCAGTGTTAGTCAGGTTCTAGTGCTTGTGTGTTTTCTTCTCAAGACTATTATCCTAAATAATACCATTTATCTCTTTTTGGTTTCACACACTTTCCCTTGACCTTTGGCTGGCTCTTCTTTAGTTGTAGAAATAACGCCGTATAGAGTTAAAGAGTGAATCTCTTACACAGTTTGGAGTTTCATCTCACGTAATGACTTCCCTTCGAGACATGGCTAAAACTGCTTGGATTCCAACCTCAATTGCTCCTGCTTTTCACTTTATAATTTTGGACTGCTTACTTAACCCCCTTATACTTTGGTTCTTTCAACTCTAAAATGAGAGTAATAAGTCTAGTTTCTCATGATTATTTAGAGTAAATTGACCAGTGCATAAAAATTAAGCATAAGCCCCAGTACAGACCATAATGAATGTTGTTTCCTCAATGGTAGCAGGAAATAGTCCCTGAAGTGCAATTTTCATTATTTCTATCTGCTTCAGAACAAATGATCTTATGTTAAGGAAGAGCAAAAAGAATAGATGGTTGATTATATTTAATGAATCAAATCATTTGATGTATCCAAAGGGCCTTTTACATGTGATACAGTTGTGGTAATTTCCTTGGCTTAAGAACTTACTGTCTTTTAGTGATTCTGATAATGTCCAGTGAAATT
>CABHPQ010099156.1:0-14062 GCA_902168405.1 Peromyscus aztecus
ACGTCCGGGGGTGGGGGTAGGGTGGAGGGCGCAGCATTAGCTCCTGACTTCGGACAGATCTCTTGAGCTCTCAGCCCCAGTTCCCCCTGGTGTTTAATGGGAGATGACTAACGCATCACCCCATCCCGGGTTTTTGTAAACATTAAGCCATCTCAGTTCAAGAAGTGATTCCCGAGTGCTGGCACTCTGCCCAGTTTTGGGCACTAGCCACCAGAGACTCCCACTCCAAGGGAAGCTGTCGAGGTCTGTACCTGCTCCGTATGGCTACTTGGATCTTGTGGGGGAGATTTTTAGTTCCTTGGCTTCTTGAATATGGAAGTTAATGTGATCTTATGGCGTGCCATAGTTTCTCCTTGCCGATCTTTAGCCCGTCTTAAACCTACACTGTTGCATTCTGGGAGGAATTCAACATAAGCCTGTATTTTGTGTGCTGCCATGGGAGACAGTCGAGGAACTATAGGGACTCAGAAAAACTCAGGGTAGTAAGTATGAACCCCGATGATAAGAATGTAAGGTCCAGTGGGGGCTAGTGAGGAGAAGGGGGTGGGGTCGGGGGAAGGTTCGGAATCAACTTAGAGATAGACTTCTTAAGGTTTTATTACTTCTGGGAAGCCAGAGAAGTTGGAACAGCCAGAGGGAACTCACCAGGGTTTTCTTGTGTGTCTTCATCGACAGAACACTTACAGGTCTTGACCTCAGAAAAGCAAGCTCTCTTGCCCGCTGACTCACTCTCTCTAGCCCCTCCACCTTATTATTTGAGATAAGGTGTGTCACTGAACCCGACTGGCTAGACTACCACATCTGCTTGTCTCCACGATGCAGTTCTGGGATTATGGGCCCCTGCCACCATATGGGCCCAGCTTTTTATGTGGGTGCTGAACTGGAGATCTCATATACAGCAAGCAGTTGATTCACTTAGCTATTTCTCCAGCCCCTCTAACATTTATGTACTGTTTAGTACCAGTACTGAAAGGGTCTCATTTTAAGGCATCCGATTCATAGTTCTCATCCACAGGAAGGCTTATATAAACATTAATGATGTGTTCTAAAAGTCCCAGACTCTGGGGGCTGGAAAGACAGATGGCTCAGTGGTTAAGAGCACTTGTTGCTCCTACAGAGGACTGGGGTTTGGTTCCTAGCACCCATATGTTGGTGCATAATCACATAAAACTCCAGTTCCATGGGATCTGGTACCCTCTTCTGACCTCCATGGTTCCAGGTCTGCATGTGGTGCCCATTTGTACATGCAGGCAAACACTTATACACATAAAATTTAAAAACTGAGACTCAGAGTACCCAATTATTTAATCGTCTTTACATTTGTTTTTCTTCATCAGGGTTATTAAAAAGAAATTAAATATTTTTAAGAGCTTCTTTCAGAAGAATAGTTGTCTTGTGCTTTGTGGGACAATTTCCCAGATACTCATATTGGTTTGTGTCACAGGAAGGAAAATCCCCACGGCAGTGTTTGAAGGAAGGATACTGCAGAGCTTTGCAGTATTCGTTTTTTGAGTGTAAAAGATCAATGGTAAGTGATTAACGACTTTGGAAAGCTTTTTGTTAACTATATATAGAACTAAATGTGAATGCTTTAATCATCATAAATTGGCTGTAGTGATATGGTTTGGATAATAGTGTTGGGATCCAGTGATAAATGTGAGTCCATTCACAAAAGCCCCTAACTTTGTTATCCTCCAGGGTTGCTGACCCTCATGGTTTTCTGAAAGTGTGAGGATGGAATCTCAGCAAGTGTAAATGGGAGGAGCTGACAGTGAGAAACGTGAATTCGGGTCATTTGGCATTCGGGTCACAAGCCTGGAAGGCGGAGGACTAGGTCTGCACTTCTGCCTTACATGACCAGGAGGAAGTGTCAGTGTTTGTGGTTTGGAGTGATGGATGGTGGCGGGAGGGCCCCAAATGACATCCCTAGTCCCTGGACTCTGTGCTAACATTCCTTCACTTGAAAGATCTACAGAGATCTTTGGGATGGAAAACAGGCTTTTCATGGAACAAGTATGAAGTTAGAAATGGGGCTTCCCTTGAAAGAAGCGCATGGGTGGGCTTGAGCCTGCGCTTGCCCATTTGGGGCTACACTGAGAGCTCTTCCCAGGTTCCTACAGAAGCAGAGGGCACAGAGCTTCAACACGTAGACCAAACCCAGGAGATTGGACAGGAGATGCAGTCTGGCCATGCTGCTTCTCTCAAGTGACAGCATCCCACATTTTTCTGCCATCTCTGGCAGCCTCCCTGGGTAGTTTTCCTGCCTTCCTTGTGTAGTTTTGTCAACTGTGAAATGCAGCCTTTAGACTGGTGAGCAATTTGAAAGTCTGTTCCAGTCATTGGGAAGCATAATAATTAGTACAGGAGATACTGGCTCTGCTGTAGCGTCATATCAGATGACAGTAGACTCCTGAGATGATGCCTCACCTAAAGCCCAATCTTCATTACTCCTTTTTCTTTCTTTTTTTTTTTGAAGAGATACTAGCAAGGCTTTATTAAATTGCTCCCAAATCCACATGCAGGACATGTTCATTAGAACAAATGCCAGACATCAAACGACAGACTAATTATAAATGATTATTACCTTTGTTACCTGAACCTGAAAATTCACAAGTGACTAGACATTGACTAGAGGTTGCTCACTGAGTTGAATACAGGAGTTTAGGGCCATTTTGTCATTTCATATCATGGGACAAAGAAACTAAGAACTAAGGTATCTTTTTTTTTTTTTTTTAAATTAGCATCGTGTTACTTTATTTTATGTAGATTAAGTTGGAGAGAACCTCATTACCTTGGCAACCGAAGCTTGCCTGTTTGGAAAATTTGGCCATTAGTTGGCTAATTTTTTTCAAGGACTAAAAATCTTTTTTTTTTTTTTTTTTATTATCCACATTTCTCATTCGGTAGTCTGCATAGTACCTTCCTGCACCAAAGAAACTAGAATGTAGGGGTGACGACTCCATGTAGGCATGAGTTTGACTTATCCATGTTCAATGAGTTGTGTAGATTTTTTTTCTCAACAATGGGGTCCTGCTGTCAGTTTGTGGAGAGCAACCCTTTGTCTTGGCATCAGCCTGGGTTTGGGGACTTCAATGGGACCTCCTTGGCCAACAACTCAATTGACAACAAGCCAGACTAGAAGCCCTGCCTGGCTACAAGAGATGGCCAGTTGAGACTTCATATCCCCCATTACTAGGAGTCCTCATTAGGATCACTTTCATAGATTCCAGGAAGTTTCCACTGCACTAGGTTTCCCTATGCATCCCCCAAATGCTCCCCAGTTCCAGCCATCTCTCCCCACACTCTCTCCCTCCATGCCATACCCCCCACACCTAATCCCTCCCATCCCCATCCCCACCCTCTCCCAGTCCACCCATAAAATCTCTTCTATTTCCTCTTCCCAGGGAGATCCATGCATTCCCCGACCCCTCTTCTTTACCTACCTCTCTGGGTCTATAGGTTATAGCATGGTTATGAGTTAATTAATGACTAATATCCATGAATAAGTGCATATATAACATATTTGTCTTTCTTTGTCTGGGCTACCTCACTCAGGATGATTTTTTTCTAGTTCTGCCCATTTGCCTGTGAATTTTATGATGTTATTTATTTAATAGCCGAGTAATACTCCATTGTGTAAATGTATATTTTCTTTATCCATTCTTCTCTTATCTAGGTTTGGACATTCTTCTGTTATCTTCTGTTTAGACATCTTTCTTTGCACATGGTTGTTTCCAGCTTCTGGCTATTAGGAATAGAGCCACAATGAACATGGTTGAGCAAGTGTCCTTGTGGTAGGATGGAGCATCCTTTTGATATATGCCCAAGTGTAGTATAGCTGGGTCTTGAGGTAGATTGATTCTCATATTCATTTTCATACAAGTTTGCACTCCCACTAACAATGGAGGAGTGTTCCCTTTGCTCCACATCTTCTCCAACATAAGCTGTTACTTGTGTTATTAATCTTAGCCATTCTGACAGATGTAAACTGGAACCTCAGAGTGGTTTTGATTTGCATTTCCCTGATGGCTAAGGATGTTGAACATTTCTTTAAATGTTTATCAGCCATTTGAGATTCCTCTACTGAGAATTCTGTTTAGATCTGTACCATTTTTTAATAGGATTATTTGGTTTTTTTAATATCTAGTTTCTTGAGTTTTCTATATATTTTGGATATTAGTTCTCTATTGGATGTGGAGTAGGTGAAAATCTTTGCCCATTCTGTGGGCTGCTGTTTTGTCCTATTGACGGTGTCCTTTGCCTTACAGAAGCTTTTCAGTTTCATGAGGTCATAATTATTAATTGTTGATCTTAGTGCCTGGCACTATTGGTGTTTTATTTGGGAAGTTGTTTCTTTGGGAAGAACAACTCTTCTATCAGGTTCAGTGTATCTGGTTTTATGTTGAGGTCTTTGATCCACTTAGACTCGAGTTTTGTGCAGAGTGACAAATAATGGCTCTATTTGCATTCTTCTACATGCAGACATCTGGTTTGACCAGCATCATTTGTTGAAGATGGCTGTCTTTTTTCTGACTTCTTTATAACGAAATCAGGTGTCTATGTCTGGGTCTTCAGTTGGATTCTATTGATCAACATGTCTGTTTTTATGCCAATACCATGCCGTTTTTATTAGTTATTTTATTGTTGTTTTGGTGGTGATGGTGGTAGTGTGTGTTTCCCATCTTTTTGTTTTACTGGTGTAAGATTATTTCTTGTGTTTTCATGGATGTAGTTAACCTTCTTAGGTTGGAGTTTTCTTTCTAGCATTTCCTGTTGGGCTGGATTTGTAGATAGGTATTATTTAAATATGACTTTATCATAGAATATCTTATTTTCTTCATCTATGTTGATTGAAAGTTTTGCTAAGTATAGTAGTCTGGGCTGGTATCTGTGGTCTCTTAGAGTCTGCAAGACATCTGTCCAACCCTTCTGGCTTTCAACCCTTCTGGCTTTTAGAGTCTTCATTTTGAGAAGTCGGGTGTAACTCTAATATGTGTGCCTTTATATGTTTGTTGGTCTTTTTCCCTTGCAGCTTTTAATATTCTTTCTTTGTTCTTTATGTGTTTTGATTATTATGTTGTGAGAAAACTTTCTTTTCTGGTCCAATCTATTTGGTGTTATGTATGCTTCTTGTACCTTTATAGACATTTCTTTTAGGTTAGGAAAATTTTCTTCTATGTTTTTGCTGACTATATTTTCTTGGCCTTTGTGCTGGGTTTCTTCTCTTTCCTTTATTCCTATTATTCCTAGGTTTGGTCTTTTCACAGTGTCCAGATTTCCTGGATGTTTTATGTCAGGAATTTTTTAGATTTAACATTTTCTTTGACCGATGTATCCTTTTCTTTTTTTGTAGCTTCAGTGCCGGAGATTCTCTCTTCCATCTCTGGTATTCTGTTGGTGAAGCTTGCTTCTGTAGTTCTTTTCAAATTCCTAAATTTTTCATTTCCAGAATTGCCTCAGTTTGTGTTTTCTTTATTGTTTCTATTTGCATTTTCAGGCCTTGAACAGTTTTATTCATTTCCTTCAACTGTTTGTATTTTCTTGGTTTTCTTTAAAGAATGTATGCATTTCCTCCAATTATTTGTTTGTGTTTTCCTGGATTTCTTTAAGGGATTTATTCATTTCCTCTTTAAGGACCTCTGTCATCTTCCTTTTTTTTTTTTTTTTTTTTATTAGTGCTCTGTCTGCATGTGTGCCTGTATGACAGAAGAGGGCATCAGATCCCATTACAGATGGTTGAGTTGCTGGGAATTGAACTCAAGACCTCTGGAAGAGCAGCCAGTGCTCTTAACTGCTGAGTCATCTCTCCAGACTCTGTCGTCTTCATAGAGTTGGTGTTAAGGTCTTTTCCCTGTGCTTCAGCTATGTTAGACTATCCAGGGCCTGCTGTGCTAGGAGAGCTGGGTTCTAGTGGAGACATATTGCCCTGGCTGTTTTGTGTTGTTACTCTGGTGTCTAGCCATCTGGGTTTGGGATGATTATAGGTCTAGGTGCTGAGTTCTTGGTTTGCCTTTGTCAGGTGGGTGTTTTGTTCCTTGGATTCTCTGGATTTCCTCTCTGAATTTTCGGAGAGTGTGATGGCTGTTTTACTGCTCTGCTCAGCTGGTGTGTTCACAGGGAAGGCCTGCTGGTGTTGGAGGCTGGGATGCAGCAACATGTGAGGAGTGGGAGTTTAGGAAGGCATGGTCTGTGGGATCCACAGATGTGGGGGCAGGTGCAGCACTAGGGATGAGGTTGAGGAGTTATGTCTGGGGGAACAGAAAGAGCTGAGAAGGTCTGTGGGCAGCCTACTGGATTTCTGACAGGCATAGCCTCTTCTGAGTAATTTCAATAGTTTTGAATTTTTTTGTTCATTGTTTTGTTTTGCGAGACAAGGTTCTCTGTGTCATAACCCTGGTTGTCCTTCAACTCACTTTGTAGACCAGACTGGCCTCACAGAGATCTGCCCACCTTCTGCCTCCAAGTGCTGGGATTAAAAGTGTGCACCACCACACCTAGCTATAATTTTGAATTTAAAATGTCAGTGACTTGATGGATAACAGTAAAAGGCAGACCTTCCCTCATATTTGTACCTGGAGCAGTGATTCTCATCTTGTTCCTCCAAGACTATGACTGAGTCTTCCAAAGTGCATCATGTCACACTTAGCTGATGGAGTGTCTCTATCTGGGCATGAGAGAAGCTGGGAACATGCATTTAAGTCATGTGGTTAATTCTTACTGTTTCAGAGCATGAGTCTCAGGGTCAGTAAGATGGGTTGGTTGAACCATTCCAGTATTATTCCCATGTTTGATTTGTTTTTGGAAAATAGAGCTCTCAATCAGCTGAGTGGTGCAGGACTGTGACACCAGCTATTTGAAGAGACCGAGGCAGGAGGACAGTAAGTTTAAGGCCTTGTTGGGCTATAGAGTGAATTCAGGGCCAGCCTGGAGAGCTTAGTGGACCCTGTCTGAAAAAGTGTATAAAAGAGGGCTGGAGATGTAGCTCAGTAGTAGAGTGCTGGCCTGACATGTGTGAGGCCTTGACTCCAAAACACAGTACAGAAAAATATATAATTTATATATTTAAAAAAGGTTCTCAGCTGCTTCATGCTGTGCTCAAATAAACGGCTGGCTGTTCTACTGTTGGACTCACTGATAGGGCCTATCTCCAAATTAATTCCTTCCTGTGGAATTTTGAACAGCTATATTGACTTTGAAATTCTGCCTTACACTGACTTCAGACCTTTTTCTCCACCTGTGACCTTAGGAGGTGGCTCCATTGATAGGCTTAAGTCAAAGAACTTGGGGTCAATCTAGGAGGAAGGAACTCAAGGATTTTTAATACCATGATCTTGTGTCATTAATGTTTCCAGTTGCTATTTAAAAATTTCAAGTACATTTGAATTTACAAAGGTAAGCTTGGTAGAACATTCATTGAGTATAGTTAAAACAAAAAGGTAAATGAAATTTCAATTTTACAGGAGCAAGTCTTTGTTGGCCCATAGGAAGAACTATGGTTTCTTTTGTTTGTAATACCTCTTTCATTAATTTTCTTCCTGGCTTTGCACTTTTTCTTTTGCTAGTACAAGGTCTTACTAGGTAGCCCCAGCTAGCCTTGAGCTCTCAAGTTTTCTGCCTTGGCCACCCGAATGCTGGCTATAGGCATCAACCACATGCTCAGTCAAATTTTTGATTTTTCTGCAAGCTAGTTCGCTTCTTTTATACAGTTACTGATATCTCTTACCAGAATTGTGTTTGATTAAATTATTATTCCAGATGTGATTGAACGTATATATGCTTGTTTTCAGTTGGATACCAGATCAAGATTCAGAGGAAGAAAAGGATATTGATAACATGTTAAAAGCAAGATGAAAATCACCCTGGATTTTCTCTGGTCCTTGATGGAAAAGAGCCAAAAGGAAGCAGAGTAGCTGCTGCATCTGCTTGACATCTGGACCAGGTTTTCCCTCCAGAGAACACTAGAGAAAATGGATAAATGCTGTTTCTGAATGATTCTGTCATGTGAAGTCACTTATAGAAGATACATTTGATTGAACAAGTATGGGCTAAGAATTTAATGTTACAGGAATTGCCTAATGGAAAGATTATGTTCCAGGATGACTCTTCAATCAGATTACACAGTGTGTGCATCCAGGAGACCATAATGTGACTAACACAATTAGTAACACAGAACCTGTTGTTTGTTTCTTGGTTTCAATTTAATCCAGCCCTCTCCTCATAATGGGATAATTAATGTCAGCCAAAGTCCACATCCTCAAGATCTGTGTGACCCAAAACAGAGAGTGTGGGCCCACAGATCACATCCTACTAAAGCACTATGGTTTTCTTCTGGGTCATGCTCCTGCTCCAGTCTTTGTGATCTTGGCTAAATACTGGTCTCATGTACTGTACCTACTCCATTCACAGTCTCATTGGATGAGTTATGGGCCTCATCCCTAAACACTGGGTTTGTAGCAAATGGAAACAACAGCTGTTCACGCCAGATAGCAAGTATCAAAGACAGGAAGTGGCTGGACCGTCTAGAGTTATGATAATTTATTGTGATCACTTACCACAGTAGAAAGCCATCAGGAAACTACATTTCCAGTTTGAGTTTTGGCATTAAACGGTTGTAGTTTCTCTAGTGTCTTGTAGTTCACTGGGGCTAAAGCAGTCAGGGATTGTGTAGTTCACTTGCTGTTTTAAAAGTTCTGAAGCTGTGAGGATGCCCCAGGATATCCCTGAGATCTGCCCCATGTACTGCCCTCCATAGGAGTGGGAAATGATGCTCCCTTTAGTCCTGCTGTCTGTGTACCAAACTTGGTGTGTGTCTGCAGTGTAGAGATCATGCCTTCTACATGCTAGGCAAGTGCTCTGCAACTGAGCTACACTTCCCACAAGTGCTTCAA
The DNA here is from genome assembly GCA_902168405.1 of Peromyscus aztecus. Taxonomy (NCBI): domain Eukaryota; kingdom Metazoa; phylum Chordata; class Mammalia; order Rodentia; family Cricetidae; genus Peromyscus; species Peromyscus aztecus. The sequence goes on from CABHPQ010099156.1 coordinate 8,889, forward strand.
TTTTAATTGAAAGTAATTCTGATTAGAAACTGTGAAATACGTTTGTATAAAAGCCTTTTTGTTTAGAGATAGCTTTATTTGGAGAAATTCACATGATACAAAATTGAACCTTCAATTATTAATGTATTCATAGAGAATGCAGCAGTCACCACTATAGTTCCAGAATTTCCATCACTTCTAGAAACTCACACTCTTTCACAGTCTGTCCTCATTCCCTCTTTTCTTTCTGCCCTCAACCGCCAGTAGTGTGTGTGTTTCTATGGGACTGTCTATTTCATGTTAGATAAGTGGAGTTGTTTGGTGTGGTCCTTTCTGACTTCTGTTACCAAGTTTAGCAGGTTTGTTCATGTACGTCAATCTGTAATTCAACACTGCTAAAATAGTATTCCATAGTAGACATAGGCCATGCTTCTTTATCCATGCATCAGCTAATGAGCTCTGAGCTGTTTCTGCTTTAGGGCTTTGGACTAATGCTATGAACATCCGTGAAAAAGTTCAACACGTTTCAGTTAATACTTGCCTTAGAGTGGAATTGCAGGTTATATGACAGCCTCAATTTATCATTTTCTACAGTGGTTTTACCACCATTTCATACTCTCAAAGTAAGTGGGTTCCAATATCCACACCATCAACTGTTTGTACTGCTGACAGCCTGTTATGAGGAGGCATTCATTGGGATCTTGGTTTGCATTTCTCTAATGTCTAATCTGAGCATGTTTCACGTGTTCATTGGCCATCTGTATGTTGCCTTTGCAGAAATGTTTATTTCAGTCTCCAGTTTGGTTTTCAGTTGGGTTATCTTTTCATTTCCCTGTAAGATTTTTTTTATTGTAGATACAAGTCCTTTAAAGATAATTGGCATTATTTTTTTCTCAACTTGTGGTTTCTCTTTTTCAATCTCTTGATGCTCTTTGAAGCACACTTTTAATTTTTATGTGTTGCCTTTATGTGTTTTTGAGACTGGGTCTTAGCCCAGGCTGGCCTGGAACTTATGAAGTTGAATGAAACCTTGAACTTGGAGCAAGCAGTTTGACTGCTTCACTTCCCAAAATGCTGAGTTGACAGGCACAAGTCACCATGCTTGGTTTGAAGAATAGTTTTAATTGGGGTAAATTACATTTTTTTTCTTTCAGTATGCTCTGAGAAACCATTCCTAACCCAAACTTATAGAAACTTAGTCCCTTATCTTCACTGAAGAGTTTTATAATTTCACCTCTTACCTGTAGGCCTGTGCTTGCTTTCAAATAATTTTATACACTTTTATTTGAGCCATATTTCAAATTATTATTATAAATAACAAAACGTAGCATCTTAAAGTGTATATGTAGGTCAGTAGTGTTGAGTGCATTCACACTGCAGTGCCGTTAGTCTGCAGCAGAATTCACCTTCATTCACCTCACAAGATGTAAAGTGTACATCAAGTAACTCCCAGTCACTGTCAGGTCGTCCCTCCCTACCCTACCCTTGGCATGCTCGCTCTATAGTAATCACCATTGTTTCCTGTTTCTGAATGTGAGTACCCTAAGTGCCTGGTATGGATGCAATCTTAACGTGGGGTTTTTTTTTTTCTTTTTAGGGATGGTATGGGGACTGACTTATTTCATGTAGCAAAATACCGTCAAGGTTCAGCTATTATGTATCATGTATTTTCTTTGTAAAGCCAAATAGTATTCTAGTGCGTGTGTGTTCTTTACCTTGTTTTCTATTTACTCAGCCGTGGATACCTTGGTGGTTTCCACCTTTGAGCTCCTGACTATTGCTGTGAACTTGTATATAGATATCCCTGGGACCCCGCTTTCAGTTTTAGTGTATACCCAGCAGTCTGTGTGGTACAGTAATTCTATTTTGATTTTGAGGCACTGCTATACTTTCTGTAGCAGCCACACTATTTTATATTCCTCTCAGTAGCACATAAGGATTATTATAACTGTCCCATGGCCTTGTCAGTTTAGTTCCTATTCTTTTTTAGTGGCCATTCTAATGTGTGTGAAGTCTATCAGTGGCTCTGTTTGGCATTTCCCTGATTAGTGAAGTTACCTGTTTTTTGTTTGTTTGTTGGTTGGTTTTTTGTTTTTTTTTTTTGGTTTTTTGAGACAGGGTTTCTCTGTGTAGCTTTGCGCCTTTCCTGGAACTCACTTGGTAGTCCAGGCTGGCCTCGAACTCACAGAGATCTGCCTGGCTCTGCCTCCCGAGTGCTGGGATTAAAGGCGTGCGCTACCACTGCCCGGCGAAGTTACCTGTTTTATATGCTTGTCGGCCTTTATATATTGCTTGAAGAAATCTTTTTAGATCCTTTGCCTATTAATAGTGGGTTGTTGACCCTGGTTGAGTTTTTGGTAGTCATATCCACAAAAGTACTACCCGACCCAGTGGAGCTAATTATATAGAGCTTGCTTTGGGGGTTTTAGTTGTAGCTTTTAGCTTTGCCTTTTGATTGACTTTGAGTTCATCTTTGTGTGTGATGTAAATTAAGGGTTTGACTTTCATGTTTTGAATGTAGATAATCTAGCTTTCCACATTGCCCTTGGTGGGAAACACCCTGCCATATAGGGTAGGGCTGCTTCTAAGCCCCAGTCTCTCTTTTGGCTTCTGTCTATCTTCATGCCAATGCCACTCTTGACTACTGGAATATTATAATAAAATTTGAAATCAAAAGATGAGTCCATCTTTGTTCTTTTTCAAGATTATTATTTTGGGTATATGGAATCCTTTGAGAGTCTATATTTCAGGATGGATTTTCCCATCTCTTAAAAAAAAGTGCTATTGGTATTTGAATAGGAAATGCATTTAACCTCCGGGGCACCTGGATGCACTGACATCTGAACATGATGAACTCCTCCAGTACACAAGATACTTTTCATTTATTGGTGTCTAATTACAGCAAAAATGTAAAGTTTTCAGTGTATTACATTTTCTCCTTTTTGATTGTTTATTCCTAAGCATTTTGTTCTTTGATGCTAGAATTTTGTCAGTTTTTTCTTTAACATTTATTGGGGGGTGGTGTTCATGCAGTAATAGCACACATGTAGAGGTCAGAGGACAAACCGTGGGAGTCAGATCTCCTTTCACCACATGGGTCCCCGAGGCAAATTCAGGCCATTGTGCTTGGTGACAAGCACATACACCCACTGAGCCGTCTCCTTGGTCCGGTTTCCTCAGTTTCCTTTACAGATGTTTCATTGGGTGTTGGGCTTGAAACAGTTATTTTTCATTATTAAATACAGCCAGTACAGAGGAAAGGTGAGATGGTTTTGTCATCAGATGACTATAAAGTCATCGTGTACCCATCATCCTGACCCCCATCATGTTGATCAGATATCGTGGTGGCTGATGTCAACTTGACACAAGCTAAAGTCATCTGAAAGGAGGGAACCTCAACTGAGAAAAAGCCCCCATAAGATTCAGCTATACGACATTTTCTTAATCAGTGATTAATGGAGGAAGGTCCAGCCCATTGTGGGTGAAGCCATCCCCGGGCTGGTGGTCCTGGGTTCTATAAGAAAGCAGCTGAGCAAGCCATGAGGAGCAAGCAGTAAGCAGCACCCCTCCATGGACTCTGCATCAGCTCCTGCCTCCAGGTTCCTGCCCTGGCTTCCTTCACTTATGGACTACGATACGGAAGTGTAAGTGAAATAAACTGTTTACTCTCCAGCTTGCTTTTGGTCATGGTGCTTCATCACCACCCCCAGGAGAAACTCACTGTGCTCCCGTCGCCACATTGTGCTCTCAGGTTTGTCCTCTGACTTAGTGAATCTGGCCTCTGCTGTTGCATCTAAAATAACCAACGGTTACAAGGAAAGAAAGGCAACATATTGCAGACAGGAAGAATTCAACACTATAGATTCACCATTTATTAAGTGTGTGTATGCACACATGTGTGTTCCCAGGTGAGTGCATGTACACATGTAGAGACCAGAGGGAGTTCTCCTTTACCTTGTGGATTCCAGGGATCAAACTCAGAGTGCCAGGCTTCATGAGAAGTGCTTTTACTGTTGAGCCATCTTGGCCCGTCATCCAGTAAACTTCTCAGTAGCTCCTTTACTGCAAGAATGACACTTGCCCTTACAAATGCAAAGGTAAATGGCAAAACTGACTGAATACACATGATACAGTCTTTAAAAAAAGTAAGTTTTTTTTGTTTGTTTGTTTTTTAATTTGGAGCTGAGGACAGAACCCAGGGCCTTGCTCTTGCTAGGCAAGCACTCTACCACTGAGCTAAATCCTCAACCCCAAATGATTTGTCTTTATTTTACGTGCATTGGTGTTTTGGCTGCATGTATGTCTGTGTGAGGGCGCCAGATTTGTAGTGGGTAGCCATTCCAGCTTTGATCTGGAAGTTCCAACCCCCATTGAGGCTTCAGTAACTGTCACGCCTACAAGGCAGGACCAAGAGAGGGCCCTGAAGACCCGAGATCCGGATGCACAGGCTCTCTTGGTTCCCGGACCCTGGACACTGGAGCTAGACCAAGCAGAGTTCTCCAGAGAATACCACCCGACTGCGCCACGCCTTTTCCAGACCCTGTAAACTATCCCTTCACTTGTTAAGTTACCCCACAAAATAAACCTCCCTTTTAACTATGTGGAGTGGCCTTAGTAATTTCACCAATATCTGGCGCTCACATGGGGCAAATTCCAAAGGCCTGGGTGGCTCCCACCCTCAGCTTCCTCCCCGGCTGGCGGGCACTTGAAGCTGCAGGGTACCGCCTGCAGAGCTCTGTAAAACCAGGGAAAACCTACACGGTTCCATTCCTGAAAAGGAGCTAATCCGTTCTCAGTTCTACAAGTTTAGCCCCCAGACCGGCAAAACCGCTGTGAGTGAGGCGTTCCCCCTCCTCCTTGAACGCTGGCTCCCCGCCCTAGCCCCAGGCTTCCACTGTTTCACCTAGTTAAAATAGACTCCACACTGTCCCGGGCGGCGGCACCCTACAGAGGCACAGAGAGGGCTTGGAGCCGTGCATGCTGGCAGACCTATTGTCTGTAGAGGCAGAGAGGGGCTTCGGGTGGCCTGGAACTCTCCACTCCCTGAAGCTCCAGGGAGTCACCAAAACAACTGCCTCCTGCCGCCTCCTGCCTGTGCTCACTCTGTGGCCAGCCAAGGCATTCAACAGGACCTACTTTGGAGCTATACCAACGCCTCCTGCTGTCTGAAAAGCGCTACTACACTCCCCAAACCA
>CABHPQ010099162.1:955-10962 GCA_902168405.1 Peromyscus aztecus
ATGGACTTGGGGGCAGGGCTTGGAGACTGCAGGGGATCTTGGAGAAGCGGGGCCTTCCCGGTGGGGGTGGGGGTAGACGGGAGCCTGCCCGCTGGCCAGAACTTGGGGCCAAGGTGGGCAGGTCTTCCTAGGGGTGGCTGGTGCCCAGGGACAGGATCTAGGGTGAGGGCGGGCACTAACCTTTGTCCAGAAGGGAAGTCCGTCCGGGGCAGGATGGTGCACATTAAATAAATAAATCTATTTTTAAAAGCCAGAAATATACAATGGAAAAAAAGAAAATATCTTCAACAAATGGTGCTGGTCTAACTGAATGTCAAAATGTAGAAGAATGCAAATAGATTCAGATCTATCACTCTGCACATAACTTACATCCAAGTGGATCAAAGACCTCAACATAAAACCAGATGCACTGAACGTGATAGAAGAGAAAGTGGGGAATAGCCTTGAACGCATTGACACAGGAGACAACTTCCTGAACAGAACACCAATTACACAGGCCCTAAGATCAAAAATTAATAAATGGGACCTCATGAAACTAAAAAGCTTTTGTAAGGCAAATGACTTCATCAATAGGACAAAACAGCAGCCCACAGAATGGGAAAAAAAAAATCTTCACAAACCCCACATCTAACACAGGGCTGATTGCTACAATATATTAAGAACTCAAGAAACTAGACACCAAAAAAACAAATAATCCAATTTTAAAATGGGGTACAGATATAAAAAGAGAATTCTCAACAAAGAAATCTCAAATGGTCGAGAAGCACTCAAAGACATGTTCAACATCTTTAGCTATCAGGGAAATGTAAATCAAAGTGACTCTGAGATTCCATCTTACACCTGTCAGAATGCCTAAGATCAAAAACACAAGTGACAGCTTATGCTGGAGAGGATGTGGAGCAAAGGAAACAGTCTTCCATTGCTGGTGGGAGTGCAAACTTGTACAGCCACTTTAGAAATCAATATGGCAGTTTCTCAGAAAGTTGGGAATCAACCTACCTCAAGATTCTGTTATACCATTCCAGGGCATATACCCAAATGACACTCTGCCATATCTTTTTTTTTTTTTTAAGAAATCATTATAATATGAATTCCAGGTAAGAAGTGTAAGGTGATTTCACTTGAATGTATTAGCACATATTTTAGAAATTTCATAACTTGCTAGCTAGCTTCCTCAAATTCTAAATCCTTTTAGATCAGCGAAGAAGTAATAAGTTGTTGAATCAACATCACAGACCTAAAGATTTTCCACTTATTTCCCAAATATTCTCCAGAAAGAGAAATGTCTGTGTTGAAACACATTGGGATAAATGCTAGTGAACACACAAAGTAACCAAGTTGTTTTATTTCACCTGCTGATTATCATCATTGTAAGCCAAAGAAAATAGAATGCAAATATAAAGTCTTGATGATCTCTACAAGAACAGTGATCCAATAAAATACGTGAAGAAACAACTGATATTTAATAGGATGTACTGGAAAAAATAATCCATCCCGAAAGTCATTCAAAATTACTAATTCAAATTAATTCAAGTACAATGCAAAAGACTGTATCCTAAAACAGCCTCTTCCTGAATTATATTTAAACTCACAAAAGTGGCTTAGGTTAATATCCTTGTGTAAAAAATCTTTACATGCCAATACAAATTCTGTAGAATGTTTAAACTGTCAAGAGGCTTTAAAAATAGATTTCTGTATATTCTTATCCTTTCTACGTCTTTTTTGACCAACTCACACAGCACTAAAATAAATACTATTAGAGTTCTTTGGAGGCTAGAAAGCGTTCACATACATTACATAGCTAATTTGACAGTCTTTATCAGCTAACTGATGATCGGACCCATTTCTATGAGGAAGTTCATGGTACTGTAACACATCATACTCCCTTATTGAAAGAAATTTTGACACACAGTAAACTATAACAATATTGTTTTTAATCTAAAATTAATTCACTTTAAAAAATAAATATTTACATTAATTGACTGAATCATGTTATCTTTATGATCTGCTTTTAAAAGTCATAATAATGCCTTAATACAACTCCTAGCCTGAATCATATTGTTTTAAAACTAAGCACAAGGTAATTTTAATTGTCTGGGGAACTTCAAAATAGGAATATGGAGAACATTATATTGTACACACAATATGTAATATTGTGTACAAGCATCAACAGAGTAGAATATATCTTCTTGTTAGATTAGCATTGTTAAGAAGCACTTATTCTTAGAGTTTACTAAAAGGAAAAGAACTGCCAGGCGGCGGTGGTGCAGCCTTTAATCCCAGCACTCAGGAGGCAGAGCCAGGCAGATCTCTGTGAGTTTGAGGCCAGCCTGGTCTACAGAGTGAGATCCAGGACAGGTACCAGAACTACATGGAGAAACCTTGTCTTGAAAAACAAAAACAAAAAACAAAACAAAACAAAACAAAAAACTCACCCAACATAAAAATGAAAAGAGAGGAGAAAGGAAGGAAGTTTTACAAATTTTATTTGAAATCCTGCCTATAATTTAAGATAATTAAAACATATGGCATTTGATGTGTGGTTTCAGTTTGGTGGTTTGCTCACTTCAATAAACCAAACTTTAAGAGTCTCATGATTGTTATTCCTACTCACTAAGTTATTTAACCAGAGGACCAGGGAGATGGTCAGTAGGTAAAGGCATTTGAAACCAAGCCTGATAACCTGAGTTGAATACCCAGAAATACCATGTTAGCAAGACAGAACAAGCTCCCTCAGGTTGCCTTTTGATCTTCACATGTGCCACGAACACTCATCCAGTCACACATGTATCCACATGCATACACAAAGGAAAGTAACTGTCATATAATTTCAAAACTACAAGTTTTAAATAGAGCAGTGAGAAATAGTCATCTTTTTACGTGCATCATTATTGCTACCATACTTCCAAGTAAGTTCCTCTTCTATTTCATCATTAAAGAAATGATGAAAAACAAAACAAAAAATGAAATAAATAGAACAGTTTGGAGGCTGCCAATTGATCCCTTCCCAGGTTGAAAATGGTGGACACCACTGTGTGCTCTCAGCTTTTCAAATACAGGTGCAGAATTCATTTAATTTCTGCAGTCTTTCTTATTAATTCCAAGTAAAGTGTTTCCAATATCCATCTCTGTGATCTCACAGGTAGCTGAGCATGTTATTGTCCAGGCAAATGTGTTATGAGTCCTCAGATGATGAACTACACAGAGGCCAAATGTCAGAGGGACTGAAATTGATAATCCATCAGTAATTTTCCATCTGTCGCAATAGCTCTGACCCATTGAACTAAATAAATATGTTTAATCACTGACTGGTCAACTTATCAAATAACATAGAGGGCTAAGGGGAAGAACTTGTCAAATGTGAGACAGATAAAGCAAGAACCATAGCCATCAGCAAGAATATAAAAGCTCTGTGTTTTCAATGTAACTTTGGAAAACTGACCTAAGTAGAAATCACACTAGGAAAACAAGTCAGCATACCTTTCTGTAACTTCTACCCCATCTATTCTGGTCTTTGTACACCAGTCAATTATTCATGCCTTCCCTTTAGAGCTCTAGTCTATAAAGGCCTTCCTATATTCAATGATAGGAAACAGGCGAACCAGAAACTAAAAAGAGTCAGAGTAGAATTTCTTCACAGACCTTTCAAGTCACTTGGAGATGAGAATCTGAAAATCAGGCTGCTTGGTCGTGATGATAACATTCTCTGGAAATGCCCTTCCCTCATCATGTACAAAGTATTCAACATTTCTGAATATGAACAGCTACATGACAATCCCATGCTATACAAACATTAATCACTGCTAATGAGATAAAAGCTCTAGTAATGTGTGACATTGGGTAAGTGATAGATCAGCCAGCCTTTCATTGATGTGCCAACAGCTATGTGATTACAAAGGCCAACTGCCACCACTGTCCAGGAATGGGTCAAGCTGGGAGATTAGCTACATGACATTGAACAGAACAGGGGTGATTTCTTCAGCAGGATTCATGGCGCTTCCTAAGGCGCTTCACCAGTGTTAAATTCTCCAGGTCTTACTTTGCCACTGCCATGCACCGGCAGCTAAGGCAGAAATCTCTTGAACTTGTTTATTCACACTTATTTAATCCTGATTCTATACACTGACTCACAGCCTGTGGGGTTAAGAAGATGGATGAGAGGAGCAAGGGCCATGAAGAGGTCAGGGTCATGATGTCATTAGATCTCATTAAGTACATCACTCAAGCCAACAGTCACTCCAAAGGTCATACCAAGTGAGGACCATGCTATAGGTAAAAGAAGGCTAGCTGAACAACGTAGACCACTTCCTTTTTTGGAGCTGACATTACATATGACACAAAAAGTTTCTACATGGTCACTATAATTTGAAATGCCATTTTTAAAAACATAAATGACGTGGAAGAATGAAGAATAAAATTCTTTTAAATTCTCCAGAAAGCATGTTATTCACTTTAAAGGGGTCCACACAATTCTGGTTAGTCCAGGAACTAGCACTGTGCCTGCTGATTTACCATGTAAAATTATTAAGGAATGCTGAATGCAATAGTTTGGTTTCTAAAGTTGGCAGATGGGCTAGTATTCAGAAAAGCATCACAACAGAAAATTGAACATCAATTTTTTCTGTAGTATTGCAGAAGCATTTTATTGTTATCATCATTATCATTATCCTATGATGCGATAAACTAAAGCTATTGCACAAGACTACCAACATACATTTTAGAAGGATTTATTAAATAAGTTTAAAAATTAAAATATATCTACTTTTAAAACATGTGTTGAAGCTGGAATTTGTTTCCTAAATGTTGTTTCAAGAAATTTAAAAAAAAAAGGGCTAAAGAGAATCTGATTCTACTGAATTAGAGTTATTTATTTACATACGTAGTGTTTTTAATCTGTTATTGAAATATTAAACAAAACTGAATCTACTCTACAGAGTACCTATGATTATTGAAATTAAGATGCTAATAATCACTGAAATCAAAATGGTATAAAAATGGTATGTACTTATGAAAATAAATTTAAGAACTTTTCTCAAGCTTACAGCATTTCTAAAATAGTATCTTAAATATAATAATCAGTGTGGACTTCATACCATTTCAAAAAATGTGTGTCTGAGAGAAAACAAATATATTAGTTTAATACATGCATGCTTTTGGTATAATCATTTTATTTGGGGTTAGTTCTTTGATTAATAAAAAGTATAAATTTTATTAAGTAAAATGAAAAATGTAAGTCAAATAAATAGGTTAAAACATTAGTGTTATTTTATTTTGCATCTAAGAAAAAAACAAAACAGAATTTAACCAATATCCTAGGAATTTATATCTATACATATTATGCTTCACTGGACAAGAAATATTGGCCCAGGACATATATAATTTTTCAAAAAACAATTTACCTTAGACCTGCATGGGTGATTGGAAAAGAAAAATGACTTAATTCCATGGCCACAAGGTGAACAAGGGCTGTGCATACACGCACACATGAGCAGTTAATTCCTCAAAAGACATGTAAGATTAAGGAAAAACCTCATTTTATTCATGACATTATCAATTATGTGTTGTCAACTGGAGGGCACATGGACAAACACTGAGAAAGAAAAGAAATAGTATCCTGATAAGCAACCAAGTCTTCATAGCAACTAAGGGAACAACTTCAAAAGCACTGCTGCTGAATTTCCTTGTCATGCCCTGCTGTTAGCTCTCAACTCCTTGAAGGAAAATATAGTGGTGTTGCTTTGTCTTGTCTTGTCTTGTTTTGTTTGTTTTCCCCAGTACACTCAGTCAGAAGTTGCATACTGACTCTATAGAGGAGCTCACTTGATTTCCTCTTCTCTAGAGAAGAAAATATCTAGTCCAGTCACATTATCATAAACTAAGAAAATGAATGCATAAAGTTAAAAGGTTGGACAAATTCACAAGAACAGTGCAACATGGGAAGCAGCCTGAGCTGATGTCTTTAACCCACTTAATAACTGTCTTTCCCTCTATTGGTGACCGATTCAATTGGCTGCCTCATTTGTAGCTGCATGTCTTCCTGTCATCCACTGTGGACTTTCTGAAGTCATTTCGTCTCATATCTATAAATACATTTTCTGAATCACACAGACGTGAATGCTTTCTAAGGTTCTAACAACTTACCAGCAACTGTTTGTATGTTTTTATAGTCACCTGTATCACAAATGATGTTTCTTACCCACATCCACTGGTTTAATCCCACATTCATTTTGTATGAGGAGCTTCCATTAATGCCCCTGTAATTAACATCAAACCCAAATGGAATGAATGGGAGATTTTCTTATGCACAGGGTAAGAACCCTTAAATAAGAATGAATAATGATCATATTTCCCAGAAGATATCTATGGCAGCCCTCAAGTGTGATTAACTAGACCACTCCTCATCTCTCTTTCTCCACAGAAATAGAACAGTTCATTTGCATGTCATCTGATAGAAGAAGAAAGTCTAGCATATAATGGGTTATTAGCAATGGGTACTTCATTAGTAAAGCTTATGATGTGTCAGAAAAGGAAAAGACAAAGTGAACTGAGACTCTTACATCTTTATTAATGACATACACATTTGAAGTTAGACTCCATCAGCTTATCCAAAGAATCAACTGAGCACTCAGGAAGGCTTTCTTAAGTTGATCAGTTTATAGGTAACTCTGTTTAACAAGAGGCTCCTAATAGCATCTGCTTTGAAAAAGGAAATCCTATATGAATATTAAACACAACATTTTCTGCCTCTCTTTAGGAATATTCAAAGTAGACTCAGAAGAAAGCAAAGATAAATCAGCCTTTCTATCAAGCTTCTCTTGAATATGGACATGTGGATCCTGGGCAATTATATGTTATAAATGAAGAGATGGCCTGCAAAATGTAATTAATTTAATTGCTTATAATCTCCAAGGATTTCAAAATAAGATATGTAGGGGGCACACAATTTTCCTGGGAATTTTCCAATGACTTGTCATGAGAGAGAAGAAAAAATAAAGAAATTACTTCTACATTGTGGAATTTCTTGTAAATAGGGAAGTAATGAGAATTATTTTGCGACTGAATAGGGCATGAGATTCTAAGCCTTGCCACATGTTTTGCTAATCCAAAGATTCATTTCCCTTAGAGGGAATATACAAGGTGAAGTCATATCAACATCTGAATTTATATATCAAGAGTTAACACTCATTACTCACAACACCCTACTGACTTTGGGTAACATTTAAGCCCTTAAGGTCCAAGAAAAGAAGCTCCACTGCACTCACCACCTACAACACTGATGTCAATCTACAGCTTCCAACCATTGTTCCTTCTTTTTCCACTCAGGGCACACAGAGAGCCATGTATTTTCCATTTGGCAAAAGAGTTCTTGATGTGCTTGCAAAAACTAGGAGACCTACAGATGTCTTCATCTGTCTCCTTCTCAAGGATCAATAATTCTGATTCTTTCAGGTTTTTCCTATCACCTCACTTTCTTGATCGCTATCTTATAGTGTGCTTCCTGTTTTAATGATGAATTTAAACAATACTCAAAAGCATGAGTAGAATCAAGCTGGTTATTGTTTCTTAATTTAAACTACAGCTGTCTTAGAGTAAGAATTCTATGGTAGTGATATGGTGAAATCTAATCATTATATCATATATCAGACACTATTATGTGTTTTGGTCTCATTTTAACTTTCTCTTTTGCTAATTATGTTGTAATAGAAAAGGTATGAATTTTGTACGGGGCAATGGATGTATGGAGTTCTCTTCCACTGTCGCGTGTACCTTAGAAGACATACCATAATAACACTGATACAGAATTATTTTCTCTTCATAGTCTCCTCTGACTATCCCTTCTAGGTCATAACCAGTCCTGCCTGACTCCCATCTTTGACTTTTCACAACCACTAATCTGTTTTCTATCACTATAATTTTGTGATCTTGAGAATATTATGTAAATGGAATTATATAGCATGTGACCTTTTGAAATGCCCTTTAAAATGCCATTTTCCATGCACCACAATACCCATGAGACCCATCTGCATCATTCTGTATATCAATAATTCAATTCTTTCTATTGCTGAGTAGTATTCCATAGTGTGGATACAGACTGCTCTGTTTAATCATTCATTTCAACGAAGGGCAGTTTAGTCCTACCTTGTCTTCTGCGATCATGAGTACAACTGGTATTAAAAACCAAACACTAGAATTTATGTGCATGGTATGATTTCTTGGAGATAAAAGCTTAGATGTGCAGTAGGATGGTAAGTAAAATTCAGTGCCTTTAGAGCCTATTAAAATCTATTACAATGTGACTTTGGGTTTCTATCAGTAATGCAGGAACAACCAGTTTCTCTGTATCCTTAAAAGAATTCTGTGATGAAAGATATGTGTATCTTTTTTTGATAGTCTCAATCTGTACTTCCCTAAGGACAGTAATGTCCTCCAGTGTGCTTATCTGCCATCCATAATATTTATATATTTGTGGCATATCTTATTTCATCCTCTGTGTATTTTTATCATTTGTTATGTATCTAATGTATACACATGTTTATATCAACATATTCTCAATCTGAAAGCAGTCTTCTTATTTTCTTATGTAGAATGGAACATTTTAGGGAATAACATTTTCTAATTTTAATGAAATCTGATTTATTAATTTTATCTATTTTGGTTTGTGTTTATAGTACCAAATCCTAGGCACTACGTTTTTGCTGTTTAATTTTGTTTGGGGATGTGGTTGGGGGGTACTTGCTTTTGTTTCTGCTACATTATATTTTAGTACTTTAAGCTTTGCTTGAGCCTTACATTTAAGTTTATGATCTACTCGGAATTAATTTTTGAAGCATACGTCAACCTTTATAATTTGAATATGGATATTTAATACTTTGGGCATTTTATATCAGAAACATTGAATCATTTTCTAAATTTAAAAAACTAAAGATGTATAATCATTTGAAAGTCAAATTGGCCAATGTTAATAAAATTATGTACTGAACTTAAAAACTATGATGTCCAGAAGATGTATAAGTACACATGTCAACAAAATAACATCATGTGAAGATATTAATGACTCAGAATACTCTAGAGAGATGTAAGACATAGTTGCCTTTATAATACTTCATTGCTTTTTTTGTAAACTTGGTCAACTTCTCTTTGTATCTGAAATCACAGATGACTCATCTTATAAATTGGATTGTTAATCTTCAGGATGCTTTAGCCTCCAAACATGTCAATAGCAACTGAAAGTGATGGATTTTCCTGATACTGATATTTGACAACTAGAAACTGTAAAGAGAAAATCAAATTACTCAAATAAACTAATGAGCTCTCAAATGTCAATATACAAATAAACAAACCTAGAAAAGGTATACTTTTTGTTGTTTCTTTTCTTCACCATCCTACACATCACAGAATATCCACACAAAACCAGTGCCTTCTATCTCATTTCACCCCTTCAGGGGTCATCATTGTATACACACAATCAGGTCATGGTCTCTGGATAAAATACCCAAAATCAACACTAATGATTTTTTTCTCTCTAAGTGCCAAATGATTTTGTTTTCTTGCTTAAATTAATCAATGTGTAGGCTTAGCAGAATGATTAAGAAAACATATTTGAGAGCCAGCCAGGTCTATTTGGGTTCAATCTTATCTCTAATTTCCATATGAAAATATGCAAGCTAAGTTTATATCTTAGATATGTAAGAAGACAGTACAGGAACTTTTAGAAATTAATGAACCACTATTGAGAAACTCTTAGAACAAAAAACCTGGTGCTTGGTAGACACAAGTGATTCTTACTACTCAGTTCCCATTCAAGGCCATCAATCCTCCAGATCTGCATTCTCTTTTCTTTGGTCAGCAAGACCTCTTGCTCTTTATCATTTGCAATGTATGATAGTAGTTTGTGGCCCATGCTCCTGTGACCATGTCCTGTGCCATTCTACTCAAAACTAACACTGTCATTAAAACTTATGGTTGGCTCTGTATTTGTTTTTGCTTCTATAATTATGATAAAAAAA
>CABHPQ010099219.1:0-10832 GCA_902168405.1 Peromyscus aztecus
GAATATACGCTTTTTTCTGTTTATTGCATAGCAGTAATGCACATGCATACCACCTGTTGGATTACCTGTACCTCAGGAGCTTTAAGAATTATAAAGCCTTAATATGCTAGAAAGAAAACTGTAGTGCCTGTTGTGGTAGTTTATGCCTACAATTCCAGAACTTGGGAAGCTGAGACAGAAGGATTGCCAGGAGTCTAAGGTGGGCCTGGGCTGCATATTGAGTCCCAGGCCCTACCTGGGCTACAGAATAAGACCCTGGCTAGAAAATAAATGGAGTTTGGAGATGGCGCAGTGGTTCAGAGTATGTACTACTCTTCCAGAAGACCAGAGTTCAATTCCCAACTGCCTGTAACTCAGCTCAAGGGGTATCTAACACTTTTGTCTTTCTTGGGCACCTGTACACGCATGTATGTACTCACACAACCATACACATGATTAAAAATAATTTTTAAAAAATCTTTGAATAAAAATGGCCATGCTACTGAAGAATATGTCTCCCGCTTCTCTAGCCTTAACTGCCTCATAAGTCCCTTTCCCATCCATGGTAGAATCAGGTAACCACCACTGCTGTGAATTCATTCATGCACCAGCCATCCCATGTCCAGGAGACAGCCTTTCACATCATTTTTCCTGTCCTCAGGTTCTTATCTTCTTTCTACCCATCTTCTACAGTGCTCCCTTAAGCTTGGAAGGGGTGATATAGAAATTCATTTAGGGGTGAACACAGCAGTCACTTTTTGTAAGCTTTGGCTATTTAAGAGTCTCTGCATTAACTGTCACCTACTGCAAAGAGATACATCTCTGCCCCAGGGATGTATGTTTGTACATGTGAATGTGTGTTCACCTGTATGTACAGAAAGGCTAGAGAATGATTGTTGGAATTGTGCTCTATTCTGCTTTACTCCCTTGAGACAGGACCTCTTCTGGAACCTGGAGCTAGGCTGGCAGTCAGCAAGCCCCAGCTTACCCTACTGCCCACCCCCCACCTAGTGTTGGGGCTTCTGATGTCTGCAACACACTTGGCTTTTAAATTTTTTTACCCTGTTAACCATCTCCCCAACTTTGTAGTGTACTTCTTGAAAATTTCCTCTAGCTTACTGAGGATTAAGGATTAATGGCTAAAGATTAATTTCTTCTAGCTTATTTGAATTAAGGCATGTGGCAGCACAAACAGCTCTTTTCTCTATTGCCATTGTCCCTATCATTTTATCTGAACCCTGTCTTTCTGCTCAACCCACACCATCTGGGAATATCACCTGACTGGAATGAGTGAATCTTTGTCTACAGTAGGCCTCATCCATTTGATTTCTACAGCCAGAAGCCTTTCTGATTCAAAGCAGCAGCCATAGAGGATAGCGGTACTCTTTCAGTGTTAGGTATTGGAAATGTGTCGCATGCTCCTCAAAGTTACAAGGTGGGGGGGGAGGGGGTGGAGAATACCCATATTCCCTAAGTAACACCAGAACTGAGTCCTAAGGAAACATAGATGGGGCAGTGGGAATGTTTGTATTGGGAAGAGAGAATGACCAATTGCTTCAGAAACAAGAGTTCAGCAGAATTAATAGTACTTGTGATCAAGAAGCTAAGAGCTGGGCTGGGGTATAGCTCAGTTGAAAGAATGCTTGCCTAGCATGCAGAAAGCCCTAGATACCATCCCAGGCACAGCACAAACTGAGAGTAGTGGCACACTCATGTAATCCCAGCACTCAGGAGGTAGAGGTAGGAGGGTCAAAGGCTGCATAGGAAGGTTAAGAGAAAGCTTGGGGGCATATCTAAAAATCAAAAGAAAAAAATGGTAGCTGATAGAGCTACCATGAAGAGACTTAAGGGTTCAGCTAAGTAATGTAAACTGCCTCTTGATAACCACCGAGAGTCACTGAATTATTTTAAGTCAGGAGAAGAACATAGATCAGTGTTTCAAAAAGACCTTTGTGGCAATGGTTGGTAGTATTGGTTAGAGGTATCCCCACCTGCATCATGTAGTGTAGGCTGGATTGGATGTGGAAGCATCCTCTTGATGGCCCTCATATACCTCCCATAGACACTCCTCTGCACTTGCTCCCCATAGCCACACGCTTGTCTGTTCTTTATTATATAAATAGTTCCTTATAGGCAATTATTATATTTTATATTCCAGTATCTTCAAGATAAATTCTATGTCCTGGTGTAGAATTGAGTAGTTATACTCTGTAAATGTATATGGGATGGATGCATCTTTGTTGGCACAAGAGCTTTAGGGTAACAGAATTTAGTTCTTTTTTTTCCCCCAGCATTTTTAACTATCTTTTTGGCAACAAGATAATCATGATAGCATAGGCTAGCCCCTAACTAACCATGAAGCCAAAGATAACTTTAAACGTCTTATCCTTCTGCCTCTACCTCCCAAGTGCTCAAATTACTGGCATGTACCACTACTACAACTAGCTGTAGTATAAATCATTAATTTTATCAATAAAAACCAGGAATCAGATATGGGGTAAAATCTGAAAAATCAGAGAAGCAGGAGAGTAGCCACAATTGCTTCCTTCCTCTTCCCTTCCTCCATTCCAAAAAGGGTTGAGATCCTGTCTCTGCCCTGCCTTAGCACTTCCTGTTCCTCTCTATACAGACCTCCAGACCTCTATGGTTAACTAGTGGCTAGCTCTACCCTCTGACTCCAAGCAAGCTTTATTTGTCAAAACACAAACAAAATATTACACAACATTTCCCCTTTTTGTCTAAATAAAAAGCAAAGGTTTTAACTAACATAGAAAAATTATATACAATATGTACAATAACTATATATAAATATATACAGGCAATAATTACATTAATAACATCTAGTCCATGAGCATTTGACAAATTCAGAGAAAATACTCCACTGTCTATCCTATCTTTGTGAGTCCAAAGTGTTGTACCTAATTAACTTTCTATCCTAACTTATATTTTCCAACCCCAAACTATCTTTTTATGTCTCTCAATCTTATACACTTTACACCTCTTTTGTAAGTTTCTTTTCTGAATTTGTTAACAAGGAAAACCATGACTATCTAATCTTCCAACTCCATCAGAGACCTGAAGATATAATATTACCTGAGTAAACAGGAAGTACAGAGCAAACAACTTCCAAAATTAAATGACAGAAATAGCTGGCTGCCTGGACAGTCACCCAAGGTTCCTCTGCGACGTTGGAGCATCCATCTTCGGCCTGCAGGCCTAGATTATCTGACAGACTTAGTGAAGCAGGATTTTTGAAGGATTGTCCCATTTTGTCTTGGCAAAGTTTGATGGTCACTTTCTTTTGAGTTCTGATTGTCCAATTTGGATAGCATACTGTCAGCAGTCAAGACAAGGGCAGATTTTTGCCCATTGGCTAACTTTTGCCACAAAGAAAGTAAACTCCGTATGGAATTTCTTTGATGCCCATGATTTTCTCTGAAGATTGGTGCTTCTAGGAGCAGACATGTCTCATTGTCATTAAGAAAAAAAAAAAAAAGAACCTGTTATTAAAACCTCTTAAATGCCATATTCTGTAGATCTCTAAAGTGTTTGAAAACCACCTGTCTATCTAAAATATATCTCTGTTTGACCTTGAAAACATACCTAACCTGACTACAAGTTTGATTGTAATAGGTGACTAACTACTAATCTGTTTTATTATCCTAAATAGTTTGTAATAATAACTTCAAGGACTAGAAATTTACATTACATTGCTAAATGAGCTGTATAGGTACCATACCTTGAACAAGAGTAGAAATGTATGTACAGTATGTTCTAAGAAAAATAACCTTAAATTGTATCAATATAAAAAAAATCTTAAGAATAGAAGCATATATATGGTATAACAAAAAATAACCTCAAATTTGTTTCAATATACAAAAATCCATATCAATGTAAAATATTTAAGACTAGTAGTTGCTTTTTTGGTTTAAAAGTAGATTCAACAATCTACCCTTTTATCCTATTTCTATATTCCTCCATGTTCATTTTAGAACAAGATCCCAGAATCTAATCTCCATTGTTCAACTTTTTTCCTGACCAATAACAACTTGTAACCAACCACCTAAATGATGACAAATATCCATAACCCACTGAACGACCAGAAACCACCCACTCCACCTCTTGGGAATATGGGCATTGTGTTCTTTAAGTTACTTCCTGCTGTCTGGGGGTGACCACATCTTTAGGGGACCCTGATAAAAATTGGGATAATTGTGAAGTCCTGGGAGAGCTAGCTGTATCATTTGTTGTCCAGTCTCTGTGTAATGGGAAAATTCAGGACTTACGTCAAGTCCTGGCTAGAATAGTCTGTGAGGCTGGACCATCTCAGCTAGCCACCTTAAAATTGTCCTGAGCAGTTTGTAGTTCAAAGCCAATCTTTAGGCGGTGTTTGTCAGCTTAGTGGCATTACCATAGTTCAGGTGGCATTGTTATTGTGGGGCCCAATCCTCCTTTTGGAGACTTCAGAGTTCGCTGTTAGGCATGGTCATGGTTCACTGAAGAAAACTTAAACATTTTAAATGTCATATGCAGCAGATCTCAAAGAGGTTAAAAGACCACAATTTGTTAAGTACATCCAGAGTACAAAAATTTAATTCCTAGTTAGCTGATAGAGCCTCAAACCTGAAATCATGTACAAGAAGCTAGATGAAGCCTTTTTCTAGAATTAGTTCTCTATACGGCCATTAATATCATGACAAAAGTTAAAATATAAATATATAATATATATTAATTTTATAAAGTTTAAGATACTACTTATACCTTAAGAAAAGTTTTAGAGTCAAAATAAAAGGTTAAAGAGTCAAAATAAAACCAAAGAATTAAGAGATTAGTGGCAATACAATAGTCCCTTAATTTTGGTTTTTCTTCTGTCCCATATCAGGTGGCTCTTCTGACATTTTGAATTTCCTTTGAACAAGCATGCTTGGGTTTAGAGAAGAAGAGAGTCACGCTCCTACTCCAAAGCCAGCTTTAATTTTTAATTGGACTGGGACTGCAAAAAGACCATCTGCCTTATATGTCTGTAGAGAACAGCAGAAACAAACATTTGGGAAGGTTTAGGAAATTTTATCCTGTTGGAAATGTGATATACCAATAGGCCAATTTACTCTTTTTCTTGGGACATTTTCTCTGGATGATTTGTCCTTTTTCTTCACATGTCTCATTTGTCCAGTGGTCTTCAGATTCTGTATTTGGATGCCTTCATTCTCCTGGAAAGACAAAAACAAAACTGTGCCCCAACCCTAATTTGGGGAGTTTCCCTTTTGGAAAGTTATGTCTGATCAAATGAAAAGCATTTGTTAGTCTTACAAGTCAGTTTCAATTGAATGGCCATGCAGTTTGATGAACTATCACCTCTTCTAATCAAGAGGTCTCTCCTGTTCAAATCAATTTTATCAATTTTGATGGTATCCATAGCTTTTCTTCTCCCATGGAAACAAAAACAAAACCTCTTATCCAACATAACACATATCCTGGTTTACATGCTGAGGTCAACATATCATTAAAGTATACAGGATGATTTAATTCAGCAGTCTTTCAATGTCTCTCTGCAGCTGTCGTTACTTTCTCATTAGCATTTTAAAATTTAAAGTTAATAAAGCATTGTGCAATCTATCTGGGGGGGGGGGCTCTATTACCCCTTTCTGTTTATTAAGCATATCTTTTAGAGTTCGAGTAGATCTTTCTGTAACTACTTGCCCTGTTATGCTTTATATTGTAATATGCAAAAATTGTTTCATGTTACTAGAGATATATGCTGGAGCATTGTCAGTCTTAGGTTGTACATGTAGCCCCATAATGGCCATAACTTCTAATAAATATGTATTTACAGAATCAGCCTTTTCAGAACTTAAAGCAGTTGCCCATTGAAATCCTGAATATATATCTATGGTATGGTGTACATATTTTAATTTTCCAAACTCTAGAAAATAAAACACATCCATTTGCCAAATTTCATGTCTTTGAGTGCCCTTTGGCTTACTTCCTGAAGATAGTAGAGTCTGGTTATACAAGGAACAAGTAGGACATTTTCTTATAATTTCCTTGGCTTTTTGTCAAGTGATGGAAAAATCATTTTTCAAACCCTTGCTATTTGGCATGGTGTTTTCTATGAAATTCTGGGGCTTCTCATACAATTCCTACCGGTAGTTGATCTATTTCATCATTACCTTGTGCTAGAGGGCCTGGTAGACCTGTATGGGACCTAATAATCTGTTATTTATGAGGGATGATATCTATTTCTGATTATTTCTTGTAACTGAATAAATAACAAAGTCAATTCTGTATTATCTGGAATATAAATTCAGCAGTTTCAGTATGTAAAACAACTCTTTCTGCATATTGAGAGTCAGTAACTAAATTATTAAGAGGTTCTGGAAAATGTAATAATACCGTGAGAACAGCATATAATTCTGACTTTTGAACAGAATCATGAGGGCTTTGAGCCACTTTATTCAAATTTCCTGATTTATAACCTGCCTTTCCTGATTTGTTTGCATCAGTATAGAATGTAGGAGCTCCAGAAATTGGTGTTCCCTGTACAGTGTGAGGAAGGATTCAGTTAGTTCTCTTTATAAATGGAATTTTCTTGCTTTGAGGATATTTATTGTTAATCTCTCCCCCAAAAATTACTGCAATCTCTTTGCCAGTGTTCATTTTCTGTCCATAAAGAGGAACTTTCAGCATTAGGAAAAGGTACTATAATTTCTGATGGGTCTATTCCTGCTAATTGATAAAGTCTCAATTTTCCCTTTTGAATCAACTCAGAAATCTTTTCTACATAGGTCTTTAATTTTTTACTGTGTGTGTGGTAAAAATATCCATTCTAAGATGTTATCTTCTCTCTGCATTAAAATTCCTGTAGGGGGCCGGGCGGTGGTGGCACATGCCTTTAATCCCAGCTCTCGGGAGGCAGAGGCAGGCGGATCTCTGTGAGTTTGAGGCCAGCCTGGTCTCCCAAGCGAGTTCCAGGAAAGGCACAGAGCTACACAGAGAAACCCTGTCTCGAAAAACCAAAAAAAAAAAAAAAATAATTCCCAGGTGTCTCAGCAGATCTGCTGATAATGACTGTGAAGTGTGAGGCTGGCTCTCGCTCTGCAGCATGCCTCAGCAGAGAATGCACATGGTGCACAGCCTGGCTGAAGGCAGCTGCAGCTGCTTTTGTGTAGCTAGGATCTGAGAATGTGTGGCAGTGGCCACAGCAGTAAAAGTCCCATTGGGTGTTGAGGCTGCTGTCCTGGTGTAGTGGCAGCCTGAGAAGGGGGTGCAGAGGAAGTCTGTAACCCATGGAGAGGGAGCCAGCCTCCTAAAAGGTGTACACAGGATGTGTGTGGGAAATGAGTGCATGGGGTGCCTGAGGAACAGAGCCAGCTGACAGGTGGCTAACTGTGGCAGCATTTGGAGCCCAGGCATCTGTGGAGTTTAGAGATGGGAACAGGCAGCAACTTGCCGTTATAGAGAGGCTGCGACAGGAAAATCCCAGACTCACTCAGAGGGCCTTAGGGGAGAGAGGAAAAGCCAGCGGTAAAGCTAGGGTCAAGTGGCTACCTTGTAATTTTGTGCCCTGAGTTGGATGCCAGGTGAAACATTTATCTAATTATTCTTTATCAATAAAAACTTGGGAGTCAGATATTGGGGTAAGAACCTGCATGATCAGAGAAATGGCGACGACGTGACCAGTGGACCCCCCCCCCCCCCCCCCCGTTCCTCAATCCAAAAAGATCAAGACCCTCTCTTAAACCCCGTCCTACTACTTCCTTTGTCTCTCTGTCCTCAGTCCTCCAAAACCTCTATGGTTAATTTTGCTCTGCTAGTAGCTAGCTCCGCCCTCTGATTCAAAGCAAATTTTATTCTCAGTCTTGGGAGTGTCAGAATGCAATCAAAATATCACACAACACTTATCCACAAATGGGAGGCATAGAGAGCTAACTGGGAATAGCATGGGCTTTTCAGGCCTCAAGGCTCACCCCCCAGTGGCACACCTACTTTCCACTGACTAGGGATCAACCTATAAGCCTCTGGGGGTCCATTCTCATTTAAACCACCAAAATTTTTAAGTTAGTAATACATGTGGTAAGGAAAATGGTATGGAAATTCTGGAAAGTAGTTTAAGCAGTGAGAGGGACTGTGCTGGTAGACATTTCAGAGGATCAGCAGGTGGCAGTTGAGGTTCAGGGTGTCAGCCCACCGGAAGGAAGGCAGCCTCCCAGAATCTCAGTTTGGTGGGGCCTTAGGACCACAGACCCCGGAATGTCTTTTGACCTGTGGATTGTTATTGCGGGCATGGCTTCATTCTAAGCTGTCCCGTCTGATTGATAGTCGAGGTGTTGGCTTATACAGAGTTTTGATGAGTGAAGGTGGATCCAGGGAGGTGCTGCACAGCTGGCCTGTGAGTTTCACTTGGCTCACGTTGATGATTAGGAGAAACAGTTGAGTCCCAGGAGCCAGGCTGGCTCCGATTCCTTTAATCTTAATGTTGAAAGACAGTCACAGGTTTTGGTGTGCATCGTTATCTGAAACAAAGCCTTATAAGCTTGGTCTGTTTCAGACTACTGCCTTTTCTCTACCATATCCTTCCCAACTCACTGCCTACCCTCCAGAGCTTCCATCTCCAAATGAAGGTTTTCGTTTTTTTGTTTTCAGTGCAGTTCTTAACTGCTATAGACATTGTTCAGGAAAGGTGCAGACAAGGGATAATTCTGTCCCCCCAGGCAATGGCTCTGTTGCTGCTGCTAAAGGTAGTTTTAACTAAATCTAAATCATTCTAATAAAACTCAAGATTCAAAGGCTAGGGTGAAAACCTGCAAACTCAGAGAGTTAGAGCAGCAACTAACTTTCTCTCTTAGTTGGCGTCCCTGAAGCCTCTCTCCTTCCACACTGTCCCAACTAAAAAAAACCCACACTACTGGCTGCTAACTAGTTGTTAACTAGTTGCTAACACCACCTCTTTGAGCACAGGTTAATTTTATTTAATTAATGCAAATGTAACATCTTTACATAGTTAAATAAATGCAGCATAGCAAATGTAACACATCTTTGCCTACTTAAACAAATATTCCACAACATTTCCCCCTTTTATCTAAATAAAAAGGAAAGGTTTTAACTTTAACACAATAAACTACATACATTAAGAACAGTTATCAAGTAAGAATTACATTTACAACATCCATTCCTTTGCATTTGGCAAATTCCGAGAAATCACTGTAGTACTTATCCTGTTTTGATATGTCTAAAGCTCTGTACCTAATTTACCTTCTTTCATTTCTAAGGAAAACTGTAACTATAAATATCTAGTCTTCAACTCCATCAAATACCCCAGGCTATAATATTACATGAGTAAATAGAAAGTGCAGTGCAAGCCACTTCCTATAAGCTATAACCACTTCCAAAACTATAGAAATGACATAGACATCTGGCTGCCTGGACAGTCACCCAAGGTTCCTCTAAAACATTGAGGCATCCATCTTCAGCCTACAGGCCTAAAATATCTGGCAGACTTTTCTATGAAGCAGGAATTTTGAAGGACTGTCCCACCTTGTTTGGGCAAAGTTCAACAGTCATTTTTCTTTGTGTCCTGCATGTTCAGTTTGGATAGTATACTGTCAGCAGTTGAGGCAAGGGCAATTTCTTGCCTTAATGGCTAGCTTTGCTACATTGAAAGCAAACTCCATATGGAGGTTCTTCGATGCCCATCATCCTTTTATGAAAGTAGATTGGTGCTGCCAGGAGCAGACATGTCTCACTGTCATGAAAAACCCTATGTTAACAAAATATTTTAAGTGCCATATTCTGTAGGTCTTTGAAGTGTTTGAAGACCATCTATCTATCTATCTATCTATCTATCTATCTATCTATCTATCTATCTAAAATATATCTCTGTATGATCTTGAAAACATGCCTAACATAACTATAAGTTTGATTGTTATAGATGACTAACTACTAACCTACTAACCTGCATTTAATTATACATTACATTTTTAAATGAGCTGTATAAGCACAATGCCCCTAATAAGAGTAGAAACATACATACAGTATAAAAAATAACTTTAAATTTGTATCAATATCAAAATCCATACCAATGTAAAATATGTGAGGTTAATCATTGTCTTTTTATCCTATATTCTTATATCCCCCTTAAATGATGACAAACATCCATAACCCACTGAATGACCAAAAACCACCCATCCCATCTCTTGGGAGTGTGGGTGTTGTGTTCTCTAGACTGCTTCCTATTGTTTGAGGGCAACAGCGTCTTTAGGGAACCCTGAGAAAATTGAGATAATGATCAAGTCCTGGAAAAACTAATTATAACATTTGTTGTCCAGTCTCAGAACAGTTCTCATGCAGAGGGATTTGTATATATGTCACCTGTCTTGTAGTTTTTCTTGGTTTATTTCTTTATGTCTGTAGCCAAGATTTTCAGAAGGTCTTCCCTGATCAAATCTGGTCTCTGTTAACCTTGAAGGAATTCACAGCCTTTTACTTCCTCTTCTCCAAGGCAATACCTTTTTCTTTAATTCCATTTTAAAGTTAAGACATTCCTAAAGTATCTAGGCTGGCTTTATTCAGCAGTCCCTTTTATAATCCCATGTCCCTCAGTATCTGTCATTCGCTCATCAACATTCAAAAAATTTAAAGTCAATACAACCATACAGGATCCAGACTCCCTGTGTATTTCCCATCTTTATATGGCTTTTTTCCTTTATATTACCCCTCTCTCTCTCTCTCTCTCTCTCTCTCTCTCTCTCTCTCTCTCTCTCTTTCGAGACAGGGTTTTTCTGTGTAGCTTTGGAGCCTGTCCTGGAACTCACTCTGTAGCCCAGGCTGGCCTCGAACTCACAGATATCCGCCTG
>CABHPQ010099227.1:0-12756 GCA_902168405.1 Peromyscus aztecus
TACTACGCTACCCATCCAGAGCCAGTTCCTTCCCACCGCCTGGCCCTCATTTCAGGAAGGCCTCTAGGGGGCAGTAGAGCCGAGAACGCGTTCAGCAGCCTTGGAGACAGAGCAAGAGGCCAGGGCACACCAAATCCAAGAAAACTTCTTTTCATTTGTAAAAACAGTTGCAGGAATGGAAAACCAAACACTCCCTGCGGCTGCTGAAGTGGCCCGTTGTTTCAGGTGAAAATCGGCCCGGGGTGGGCTGGGGTTTCTAAGGACTGCCGGGCTGTTGTTGGTAGACACAGGACGCCCACTTCACAGTGACTCTTTAGTGTGTGCACGGCTTTCTACAGCTTCCAATGCATACGTAGTTCACAAGGAAAACAAGCTTAATGTCCAGGGCAGGTAGACGTGGGGCTAGAACAAGAAACAAAAATGATATTTCGAAGAATGTTGTGTCCTCTCCCCAGAAAACAAAACAAACAAACAAAAACTCTTGTAAACATTATTGACTTCTAGTAGTTACCCCCCCCAAAAAAGCGTGTCCAAAAAACGGCGAATATATAAATATTACCATAAATAAAGACATACAAATATCAACTAACAACTTCAATTTTTAATAATAGAAACAATTTTGCCATTCCAGACACAATTTCAGGGGAGAAAAATCTTCCCTATAAAAATAAAACTTAAACTCATCAACATTATAAATATAGCTTTGAACGTCTAGATTTCAAATGCTCCCCTGCCGCTCTGCCCTTCATTCTGACGCCGGTCCGGTACCATCACATTCTGAACAGAAAACAGTGTTACAGCAAAGCTCAGTTTCCTTTGACGTGAGGGTTTGAACAGTGGTGGAAAAGTCAAGATCTTTGGCCTCCGGGGCTCTTTTCCTTCTTGGACACTTTAAAAAACAACGCTGCTCTAGTAACCAGTGTTCGGGAGGGAACAGCAGTCTGTCTTCCGGAACCAGGAACTGGCAGGTCTTCATACAGTAAAGTTTCACAAGGTGTAGTGCACGTGACAGCGAGCGAGCAAGCGAGGTTGGGATGACTACAGATGAGGATTCCTGCATCACACAGTCTACTTCAAGTAAAAAAAAAAAAAATTCACAGATAGCCATCAGCTACTATTTTCAGGTTCTAACAGGGTCTTAAACTAAAGAACTAACGCTCTCACCAACTCTAAGCTTACTCGGAGGAGGAATTAGAAGACCAGGCGGTTGGCTGGCCGCAGCAGACACAAACCCAGTCTCACAGTCAAACCAGCACAGAAACCACGAAGGCATTCCCTGAACAACAAAGGCAGAGGGTTGGGTGACAATGTCACTAAAGCCTCACGGATGCACTACAAAGAAATGACATGCAAAATTAAACAAGATGTGCCATTCATATTTTATAGCTAGTTCTACTGGGTTTGGTTTTTGTTTTTTTCCAACTCTTCCTAATAACTTAGAAGATCCGATTGTCTCGGGAGCTTGTGGAGCATCACCCACGTGTGGCTCTGCCTCCCACAGGATGATGGTCCCCCGACAGGTCAGGAGGAGCCACCGCGATGGGACAGATACTCAGTCAAAGGCACAGTTCATAGAAAGGCAAAGAACTGGAGCACCTTGGAATTTCCAAAAGAATCCATTAAGTGTCACCGCGTTAACAATTCCTTGGGAATTTATAAACAACATCATCATCTATCTAGACTAAAAACAGACTGACGGTAAGGCCCCTCTGGAAGCCCAGCACATCGTTCCCTCTGCTCTCGGACTTGCAAGCTGCCGCAGAAAAGGAGGCGACTGCGCCCATCTTCGGGCAGGTTTCTATTGCACATCCATTTCTTTGGTTGGAAGGAACATGCACACGTTTGTTAAAATAGCTCCATAATGAACGCCTGTTCTGCGGTCAGCTGGGTGTGGACTCTCCTTCCTCGGGGCCCTTAGTCAAGTCTCTGAGAGGCAAGGATGTGGTGGATTGGGTCTTTAATCAGCACCCTGTCCTCTAACTCTGTAAGAATTTTGGCGAGGGGTGGGGGGTAGGGAGCCATTGGGGGAGGGGGGAGGAGGCAGGGGAAAGGAAGGGCGGAATAAAGGGGGGGAGAGAATGATTGTCACAAAGTCTGCTGTGAGCCCTGGACTTGATACATCTAGCTAACAGCGGAGAGGAAACAGCCGTCCTTACCTAAACTCCTTTTTAACTGAGAACAACCTCTGGGGGCGGGGAACTACATTTAACAGGAATCAGCCACGGTCAAGCCCCACCTACACGGAGAAGCTATACCCGGAGACCATCCACTCCACACCAGTGGAGACGGGGAACTGGTGCACAGAGGCCAGATCCAGCTGCAGGGGGCCTAACTCTGGATCACCTCGGTCAAGGGGACATCTACCGCAGGTCAGCTGCAGTTCACAGATCCCTCCTTCGGGCTCTGACTCCACACTTTAACATTAGCAAATCAACCAATCTCAACATGGGCCTAACATCCACCCTGAATGCTTTTAACTCCTTTACAAACAAATGTACCTTCCTCCTCTATCGCTAACTTAGAAGCCACGCGGCCTTCCCAAGCCGCCGTGGGCTCTCACCTCCCCTCAACCTTCTCAACATGCTCTTTACTTTCTTTGTGGAGCCTCTTACCAAATCTTTTCCCAGTCCCCCAGAGTGCCTACATTCCCGTGTCTTTCAGATCATGTGGACAGGCTGCTCTGACAGAAGAAAACCAAGCAGGTAGTTTCGCCACAGGATGAGTATTCGAAGATTGCATGTTAATCTGCACACCCCGAAGCTTAACCAAAAAAAAAAAAAAAAAAAAAAAAAAAATCACATAATCCAAGTAACTAGAAGAAATCAAGGGAAATCAACCCAGAGTTCATGCTTCCAAGCAGTCCAGGATGCGCCTGAGGACCACAGGCTCACAGCTTGCAGGAGGTAACATCGCCATGCCGTAACAGAACAAGCTCGCAGAGTCCCTTGTGCCGATTCGTGAGGCGCAGGATGCCGTGTGACCAAGCTTTGGGAACTGTGTCTAGAGAGAAAAGAGGGAGCCCCCAGCATGGCGGGGCGGGCACCAAAGCAGCTCTCTGGGAAGAGAGGCGGTGCTGCTGCTCTTTCACGGTCCGAGCTGTGCCTTCCTGGCAGGCGGCCCCTGGCCTTAGCCGGGCTTCCACCCCTCGCCCAGGGCTTCCTCCAGCTTCTGCCTGTAGGCTGTATAGCGGCGCCTCAGGCTCTGCAGCTGTTCGTCTTCTTCCTTGTCCAAGATGCGCAGGAAGTTCTGGAGCTCCGGGAGACTGAAGGCTTCCCACTGTGGGGGGCAGAGAGGGATACGCCATGTTTAACTCAGAGTCCCGACACGATTACCTCAGCTCCTTCGTTTCTTGTCTCCCCAGAGACAAAGGTTTTGCTCTGTAGCACTGTCTAGTCTTGAACTCACGATCCTCTGCCTCAGCGCTGGTTTTACAGCATGTGACAGCAAGTCCTACAGAACGTTGACTGTAAGAAAGTGGGGGGTCCAGTGACTGACTCCCCATATCTGCATCTGGGCTCACAGTCTCGCCTTCTTCCTCTCCTACAATCCTATATATATGTGTGTGTGTATATATATATATATATATATATATATATATATATATACATACATAAATAAATAATATCTCTATGTGTGTGCTATGGTACACATGCTCATGAACAGATATCACACAATAATAATAATATGCATGCGTGCATAATACATACATACATATTGGTTTTTCCAGACAGAGTTTCTCTAACAGTCCTGGCTGTCCTGGTGTTCACTTTGTAGACCAGGCTGGCCTCGAACTCACAGAGATCCACCTGCCTCTGCCTCCCAAGTGCTGGGATTAAAGGCGCGCACCACCACCGTCCGGCTAATAATAATCATTTTAAAAGAAGTATTTAGTAGCACTTTATGGATCATTTTGAATGGAAGGCTAGAATAATCAGAAGATCCGCCTCAGGTCGTGTCCTCCATCTAACCACAGTGCTGGTCTCCCGACATCTAAGCCAGCAAGCCTGTTCTCCCAGCCTCACAGACTGACGACGCCACGGGACACGCCTCACTTCTGGAGTCGAGGACCTGGGCTGGAGACTTTGCCGAGGATCACTGAAAGCTCACAGATGATCTACAGGGCGGTCTGAAATGTCTCTCAATGGACACCCCCACTACATCCTCCCTGGAGAGAAAGGACGCTCATGCACACGGAACTCCTAGGTCATCTGACTGGATGGAGAGGGCAGGGGATTCTGTGGTCGCACATGTGGGGTTTCCCTTTATAAGGCAACTGCCCTGGAGTCTTGTCTTAGTGGCAGACGTGTAGGGGAGGCTCGGCTGGATTAGTCGTGTGGAGCTGGGAAGAAGTAAAAATGGCTCTCTGCATGGGGATAAGAATTGTTATTTCCTCTGACTCCTGAAGAGCTCTCGGCAACAGAATGTTCTAAGAGAATTACACTGTAAGCTAACTTGGGGTTCATTTCGGGAGATTCAAAAATCTCACCCCTTCCTGCTCGCGCTCTCGCGCTCTCTCGCTCTCTCGCTCTCTCTCTCTCTCTCGCTCTCTCTCTCTCTCTCTCTCACACACACACACACACACACACACACACACACACAGTCCTTGCACAGCAATGAAGCAGGCCGACTGTTGTGTGCAGGCTGACACCCTTGTCAACAGTTCCCTGCTCACCTCTCCAATCTCATGTTCTCGAAGAACGAAACTGAGCGTGTCGGTTCTGGGTCCGGCCACCAAACGCAGGTAGAGTGGGTGTTCCCGGTCGGAGAGCTTGCAGGCATACACTGGGAAAGGAGACAAACAGCATGTTCCGGAGGACTGCAGCGATTCTGAGACAGCGTCCCCACACACACCCCCATCTGGACACATCCCACAACGGTGCACATCCGAGCCTCTGTATCACAGTTCTCTTACCGTAACACCAAGGGCCCACAGTGAACAACCCACCCAGTGTACACCATGCCTTGACGAGGAGGAAATGAGTTCCAATAATAAAATAAAACAGGAACTTGCCCCAAATATGCTTATGATAATTCTGTCCCCCAGTCAGAAAAATAGAAAAGTTTTTTTGGGGGGAAGATCTTAACCCCTTTAAAAACAATGAAAATATCTCAACCAAACAACATGAACCCAACGCTCGAGGAGCAAACCTCTTTGCAGATCCAGAACTGGCAGACAAGCAAGCCAGGCCTTTGTCACACACACATACAAACAGTGTGTCTGCACAGACGCACCCTAGTGTCCAAAGACACACCGGCTGCGAGGGTGACGGTTCAGCAGGACACTGCCACTTTACACTGTGTAGCTGATGTCCGGCCGAGCTGGCCAAGTTGCTGGCAAGCTGAAAATGTCACCAGACCTTCCCTGTCCCTTGGCACTTCAGACACATCTGCATCGGAGTTTCCTCGTGGCGGCTCCTCCTTCACCAGGCTGCTGAGCCTGTGGCTTCGGGAGCGCCGGAACTCTGACTTGCCTGTCTTTCTGCTCTGAGGGGCCTGTGTTTAACAAATGCACACCCCCAGAGAGAAGCTGTGTGCCCGTCACCCCGTGCCGCTGAAGGCCATTGCCATCATGTCAAATTCATACATTTTCCTCTGCGGCTGCGGTAGGCTTTTCCCAGAGGAAAACTGCAGAAAGCTTAAACCGCTCGCTGATATGTGGTGCACTTCCTGGTTAGCACAGAGCGCGTGAATCATAAACACCAACCTCCCTTCAAACACCTCACCCAGGATATCCCACCCCATTTCACGAGGAGATCTAATGTTCCTTCTAGGCACTGGGCATGGACCTAAGTTCGGACAGACCCCAGGTCATTCTTTTCCACATGTCAGTTGAACGAGTCCCACGTGTGCCTCCCGGCCCATCAAGCCACGTGGACTTCACATGTGAAAGCATGTCTGAAGGCTTCAACCACACAGGTCTTCTTTTGTGTCCTAACGGACATGAACATCATAGTCACCAAACCTGTCCCTCTGTGCACACCAGCAAATCCTCCACACCTGCCTAACGCAGCCCCTCGATCACTCTTGAACTCAAAACAGACAGCCAGTCAACATAAAGATCTGCCACGGGGGTGTGGCTTCCGCAATCTGTCCCCGCCCGGGCTCTGACGGGTTGGCGTGGCATCTCTCAGCTGTCGCCCTGCTAACGAACACGAGCGAGCGACATACACAGAGCAGACAGACGGCTTTCGTTCTGAGTGTGGCACCGTACCCTGGTCTTCCCGGTGACAGCGCTTATAAAGTGCAAACTTGGAGGGGCTCTCGGTCACCAGGAACTTCTTGAGCAAGGCCTCGATCACTTCTCCCACGGTGTTCGTGCTGCTGATATGAAGCGTGTTCATACAGCCGCCGCCGCCGCCGCCGCCACTGGGCGGGAGCCTCCCGGGGTTGGCAGGGGTCGGGGTGGGTTTGCAGAGTTCCATTTGCACGTTAATGAAGCCAGTGTAAACCCCGTTTGACTTCTGGAGAGGGAAGAGAGGGAGGTCACACTGAGTGGGTGGTTCGGCAGGACGGGGGAAAGAGCGCATCCTAGACCAATGGCAAGGCCAACTGCTCTTCCCCGCTCCTCTCTCAGAGAGGGACGACCTCAGCGCGGGATCAACGCCAGATCTCCCGGCAGATGCCGCCGAGAAAACGCTGCCTGGGAAACAGGCTAGCCCTGCAGCTCGCCAGCCCTGAGGCTTCAGCCTCCGAAGTCTCGTGAGCCGGGTCGGCACCCATCTGGGAGGACACCGCCCTGTGCGGCACACGCCTGCCCGAGGACTCCACTCAGTGCTCAAGGAAGGTCACAGTGAGGGCTCTGAGACCCCAAGTCAGCAATGAGTTGGCACCAGGGAAACAGGCTGGCTTTATCCCCGGTGGCAATGAGGACACATACCAGGTGACAGCTCCACCAAACTGTTAACTACTCATTCGCACACAGCACGCCATGCATGTCAGGCCCCTGTAAAGCGGATCCGAGCCGTGCGAAGTACAGGTATGGTTTACCACACACATTGGGTCGACACTTCTTAGCTGTCACAGTAGCTGACGGTCTAGCCTTCGCTTTTATAAGAACACTTCACTATCATGTCTTATTACAACAAATCATCAGTGTTGATTTAATAAACACTATATGGTAGCACTTCGTTATTTTTCTTATTTTCTTCAAGATCAATTTACAATTTTCCTTGTTTATCCTTTGTGTGTATGCCTCTGGCCTCCAAGGGCACCCATGCTCACAAAGACACATGGATACACATATGTAAGATAAATTGAAGACAGGGAGGGAGGGAGGTGGGCGGGCAGGCAGGCTGACTTGGGGTTATCTACCCCTGCCTCTCCTTCCGGTGGCTTTAAGGCCACTGGAGAGATGTCTTTCATCACTTTACATGTGAAAAGCCCCGGCCCACAGGTTACAGAGTCCACCTGGGCGAATTTTAAACAGGTCACTCCGTCCTTTCAAAGATAGACTCTGCCAGTTCACAGGCAGTAGACTAACAGACCGGGGTCCACAGCCCTGGAAAAATGGCGTCAGTGGACGGCAGGCACTGCGTGTGTGTGTGTGTGTGTGTGTGTGTGTGTGTGTGTGTGTGTGTGTGTCTACGTGGGTGGGTGACTCTTGATCCACTCTGGAGACCACAGGAAGACGTCGTCACGAAGACAGGAGCTTTGCTGTTCGCTGTCACTAAACCCTGGCCCCCGACCTCCCCACTGTGCCTCCCACGGTGTGGGACAATGTTGTAGAACCCCGTGACACCACCGCGAAGGAAGCTGAACGCTGGGTGCCCTGTCTCATATGGACAGGCGGGGGAACACGCTCGGCTAGACTACATTCCGATCCACAAAATCCTTTAGCTGATTCCATGTCGGTTCTACACCGGGTAGAAAGCAAAGGAAGTCTCATTAGAGTCGGAGCTGCTTCAGGAAGATTAGAAACGCCCAAAATCCCCTGGCAGGGCGGAACCACAAATCTATCACAACAGGCAACTCTGTGGAGTTCTTTTTTCACCCTCATACGTGGTCCAAGAATCATCATCAGGTTTGGGCAGCAAGTGGCTTTTCCTCTGAGTCATCTCACCACCTAAATTTCACTTTTTTTATATTTATTTTTATATTTATTTATTTATTTTGCGGTGGCGGTGGTGGTGGGGTGTTCACATAATCATCAATTTTCAACCTCGGCTACAAAGAGATTAAATTTTGAAAATTGCAAAAATACCCTATTTTCCTGTTCTACCTATCTTGCCCATGACTGTTATGAGATTAAAACAGATAAATCATGGGTTCCTTGTTATTTTTTGGTGTGTGGCTGTACATGGGCCCATGGGGGCCATGGCTTGTTCGGGAAGGTCAGAGAGCTCTCCCAACTTGGTCATGGTGGGGTCTCTTGGTCTGTTGCTGGTGCTGCCGCTCTGGGGTATCCCAGGCTACCAGGCCCGAAGCTCCACTTCTCTGCAGCGTGTTGGTGTTACAGATGTGCACCACCCCATCTGGCCTTCCCTTGGGTCTTGGGGATCAAAACTGCCACCCTGTACCGGCCGAGCCAACTGAACCAGGAAGTACTTACCAAGGTCATCTTCAACTGGTCTGTGACAGCTAAATTGTACTTATGGACCTTCTCTTTGATTTCCTCTTTGCTGAGGTAATTGTGAGTGTCCTTCTCTTTCTCCACATCCTAGAAGAAAAACAAATCATGTCATGTATGAACAGCCACAGGGGGGAAAATGCAGATAAACCAGGATTCTCCTACATTCCACAAAAGAGCAGCCAGGCACATTCTCCTTGAGACACGTGCACTGCTCTATTTTACTTTCAAACACACCAGGCTCACCCACCTCTCATTTCCCACACTGGTGTTCCTAGGGGTAACGAAATGTAATCAATCCATCAGCAATTAAAAACGGTTATTTCATTGAATATCATTCTGCAA
The DNA here is from genome assembly GCA_902168405.1 of Peromyscus aztecus. NCBI lineage: Eukaryota > Metazoa > Chordata > Mammalia > Rodentia > Cricetidae > Peromyscus > Peromyscus aztecus. The sequence continues at coordinate 8,912 of CABHPQ010099227.1, forward strand.
ATGTCTTTGCTAAATTTTCCTTCTGCAGAAATATCATTCCACACAGTACCAGATACTAGACATTTCTACTTCAAACTGTTTGTATTCATTCATTCATTCATTCATTCATTGAGACAGGGTTTCTCTGTGTATCCTTGGCTGTCCTGGAACTTGCTTTGTAGACCAGGCTGCACTTGAACTTACAGAGATCCTACTGCCTCTGCCTCCCAAAGGTAAGCGCCAGTTTATTTTTGAGACAGGGTCTCACTATGTAACCCTGGCTGGCCTAGAACCAACACAGACCTGCCTCTGCCTCCTGGGTGCTGGGACTGAAGCTGTGAGCCACTGTGCCCAGCTTCACAGACTAGTTAAAGATTCACATGCAGAGCTTCTCCCAAGCAGATTTCACCCATGTTACGGTCTCTACAGCTTTACAGTTCCCATCAGCAGCAGGTACAGCAGGTACTAAGTGCCAATCAACCAGCGCTAGCCACTGACCTGTCAAACCATGCACAACCACAGAGGGTAACTCACCTTCCAAACAGTCCCTATGCCAAATACAAGTGACCACCACTATCTCACCGCCCTGCCTACTTCTCCCCACACCTTCTCTCTCCTGTAACCCGAATGGGGACATACTGACCAGTTCGATTCTCTCGTGATCCTCTGGAATTCACTAAGAACCGATCGCCTGAAGACCTCGTGTCCTGCCTAGTTTTATGTCCACTTGACACGAGGTGGAGTCATTTGGGAAGAGGGAACTTCAGTTGAGAAAACGCCCCCACTACATCGGGCAAGCCTGGGGTGCATTTCTTGATTGGATGATGGATGTGGGCGTGCCCGGCTCACCGTGGGCGGTGCCGCCCATGGACTGGTGGTCTTGGGTGCCGTGGTCTCTGCATCCTGAAGCTCCTACCTTCAAGTTCCTGCCTTTGAGTTCCTGCACCCTGACGTCCCAAACTCGAAGAAGTGAACCCTCTCCTCCCCGAGTTGCTTTTGGCCCCAGAGTCTTACCCCAGCAATGGAAACCCTAACTAGGACAACACAGGTGCAGCTGTGTGTAATCTAACTGTAACATCTGGCAAGCCAAGTGCACCAGGCACCTGGCTGGATAACATGTAACTCTCCTAGTCACCCAGCCAAGCTGGCATAGTGACTCCAATGTCCATGTAAGACTGAGTTCTAGGAAGCGAATTAACCTGCTGGGTGGAGGCCTGGCCCCAGAGCCCAGCAACTGCCACCAGCCCAACCGTCCGGCAGCCTGTGTCTCCACGTGGGCGCTTTCATTTAATCCACCCCCAAATGAGCTAGCTAGTCTCTCTGTGAGATAGGGAAGAAAGAGGAGAGGTTTGCAGAGTTAATCGGCCCTTCCAACGACGTGCCCACTAGTTACCGGAGCAAGCGCTAACTCAATTCAGGTCCTAGCTGTCATTTCCACTAAACTAGATAGGTCTCCAAGGCTCTGGTGTAGACAAACGTTTGAAAATGTAAAGAACACGTGTACAGTCAGATTCAAACTCAAGGAGCAGACTGGAAGAGATGTAGAGATGGAACATCTTCAGGAGAAATTAAATTCGGATGGTTCATGCTCCGAACAGAAAGTATGAAGACAGGCCTCTTCCAGCTGGCCAGGGCTCACCATGCTCACACTGGATAGTCTCCAGGCAGACAGCTGTTCCCCTGAGTGATTGCTGTGTGGTGACGGCATCAATCCACCAGGAATGGCCGCTCCAGAACCCCCGGGCGGAATGCCACCCGGAATGTAAAAAGGCTCTTAGGCCCTAATGGGTGTGATGGACATCCACTGTCAGCCTTTCCAGTTTCTACACTGGCCTGGGGCAGTCTCCAGGACTCGAACACAGACAATACTGAAGAAATACCAGCGCAGATAACACGCTCATCTCCTCGGCTCCATGGGCAAGCCTGAAGCTCCTTGGGAACACTGCCAGTATCGATGGAGCCCCCATCCCGCCCCCTACAACAGTTTTATATTTGTTGTTACTGCAGGTTAAGATTTTTCATAAGAAAATTATAAGGAAGTGTAAAATGTGTAGACCAAGCCAGGCATGTTGGCACATGCCTTTAATCCTAGCACCTGGGAGGCAGAGGCAGGCAGATCTCTGAGAGTTCGAGGCCAGCCTGGTCTACCTAGTGAAACCCTGTCTCAAAAACAAACAAACAAAAAAACCCAGCCCATTTCTCCTCTTTCTGTTCTTTCCAGCTGACAACTAATCACCCAACGGGCACAGCTGACCAGCAAAACGAGGCAGCCTTGTCTACACAGTCAATTTGTAAGTATTAACTGCCCAGGGGCTCTACAATGCACATACAAGTGTTCCTCGGAAGACAGGGTAAAGGGCACTGCCTCCTCCATAGATACCAAACTGCTTCCGTCCCTTATGAAAGAAATGGCCCAGGATTTGCAAATAACTTAGGCATCCCTTCCCACACAGTTTAAATCATCTCCGTTACTGGCCACACCTAATACCGTGTCAATGCTCCAGAAACGGTTGTCCCTGAATTGTCAAAGCAATGCTAGTGAGGGGGAAAAAAGACTGTGTACATTCAGTAGAGGTTACAACTGGTTGGCTGAATCCACAGGTGGAGACCATACAGGTTCAGAGGGGACACTATTCTAAAAGGGGTATAAGAACTGAATAGCCTGGTGTGGCGGCGGCACATGCCTGGCATCCCAGCACCCAGGAAGCAGCTAGCCTACGTAGCAAGACCCTGTCTTTAAAAAACAAACAAGAACTAGGGAAACAGCTGAGTGGTAGCAAGCACAAGGCTTTGATCCAGTGCTGCAAACCAGCACCAAGTTAACCGTGTGCAGTGAGACACAAGAACAGCATGCCAGCAAGATCCGGGCTCTGCTCCCCGGCCCACCACAAGGCCTCGGGGCTTGCTCGCCCTTTAGGTCTCTTCGCTCATTTCCTGCTAGACGAGGAGTCTGCAGTAGGTCCTATCTGGAGAGCTCCTGACCTAACAGCAAAGATAGAATCTGATGCTGTTCTCTCTCGTAAGACCAAGGGAGGGGCACGGCTCCATGGACGGGATCAAGGAAGCTAACAGGCCCCCAGATCGCTAACTAAACCACAGCATGTGTATCCTGGGGGCTTCACCTGGGTGAGACTCCTAAGGAAAGGAGGTGAGGGGGCAGACAGAAAGGTTAAGTTAGTCAATTCCCAAAGGCAGCCTTGAAGACAGGGCCAAAAGCCAGGCCCTAGGCCCCCTGGAATCAGAAGTCCACGGGCACTTCGGCAGATCAAAGGAGCCATGGCCCCAAGGATAACCCACACATGAGCACAGAGGAACGGTTATCTTTGCTTCTCAGAAGTTAAACCAAGGAAAGACTAGAAAGCACTCGGAGAGTTGGAGCCCAGGACCTACAAGACCCCTTCCGGGCCCAGCACTTGGTTATTCAAAGATCAACCGGATGGACAGTCAGACGTGGGAAAGTAGCGGCAGCCCAGAGCATGTCAGAGCTGGGTTTTAAAAAAAAAAAAATTGGGGGGGGGGAAGTGTCTACTCATGTACCATACATGCCTGTGCTTGGGGGGTGCGGTGGAAGACACGGGGACTCAGTGAGCAGCAGCTGTCTCCGTCTCAAGGTGTGCGTTTATCTCTGGGGAGTCCAGGGTGAATGTGTCTGACAAACTCAGCTGCTTCCACTGCACAGATGGGGTGGGGTGGGAAATGATGCTGATTTCGGGGGAGGGTCCAAACTGGAGGACCCTTACCTTGGAAAAACTTCCAGATTGTTTAAGCCTTTGAGAGACTCTTGTCTGCCAACCTGGGGGAAGAATCCTTCCAAATATGCGCCCGTCCAGCACCCTGCGCGCGCGCGCGCGGCGGGGGGGGGGGGG
>CABHPQ010099254.1:0-17280 GCA_902168405.1 Peromyscus aztecus
TCTTTCTTTCTTTCTTTCTTTCTTTCCTTCTTTCCTTCTTTCCTTCTTTCCTTCTTTCCTTCTTTCCTTCTTTCCTTCTTTCCTTCTTTCCTTCTTTCCTTCCTTCCTTCCTTCCTTCCTTCCTTCCTTCCTTCCTTCCTTCCTTTCTTTTTTTCTTGTCTTTCTCTTTCTTTCTTCCTTCACTTTGTGTATGTATATGTGTGTGTATTGATGTGGGTGGGTGTTCATGCAGGTAGGTATTCATGTTCGTATAGGTGGGTGTTTATGTAAGTGTGTTGAAGTGTGTGTGTTCATGTATGTGTGTATTCATGTGCATGTGGGTGTTCGTGTGGGTGGGTGTTGATGTGTGTGTGTCTGTGTGTGTGTGTGTGTGTATCGTGTGTGTGTGTGTGTGTGTGTGTGTGTGATGTGGGTGGGTGTCCATGTAAATGTGGGTTCATAGGAGTGCACATATATGTGAAGCCAAAGTACAATCTCAGGTGCCATTCCTCAGGAAAACCATCAGTTTGTTTGTTTTTAAGGTTTACTTATTTGTATTTCATATGTATGAGTGTTTTGCTTGCACATCTGTGAGTGTGCCAGGTGTTTGCAGTACCCAAGGAGGCCAGAAGAACTGGAGTTACAGGTAGCTGTGAGCTGCAATGTGGGTGCTTGGAATCAAACCCAGGTCCTCTGAGGCACTGAGCCGTTTCTCCAGTCTTGTCATGATTTTTAAGACAAGGTCTTTCACTGGGACCTGGGCTGGCCTGGTGGTCTAGGCCTGTCTGTGTCCCCAGAGCTGGGGTTGATTACAAGCATGCACCACCATACCCAGATATTTTAAACAAGGGTTCTGGGGACCAGACTCAGGTCCGCAGGCTTTGAGCACTTTACCAGCAGAGCCGTGGCCCCAGGCCAGAAAACGACTTTCTGAGGCCCCGCCTTGCTTCTATCCACCACAATTAGAACCTACTCTTAGAGGCCCTCCTCCCGCTCCCCCCCCACCACCACCACTCCTGTGAACAGTTAGATAACTGAAAGAACATTTGCGGTCTTAGTTCTTCACAAACCCTTTCTCCTCCAAAGAGCCTACCCAAAGCAGATCACACACAGGAGGCAGGCCGCCCAAGTTCAGGCATTCCATCCTGGAGAGGCACCACGAGCTTTTGAGCCAAAGGGCCCTAGACTGGAAGCTGAGCTCCACCCTGTGTTGAGTGGAAGACACCCGCTCTGAGACATGCTCATCATCTGTCCTCAAAGTGGGAGGAGTAATGTTCACTTCTTAGCGTGGTTAGAGGCTGGCAGTGGGGGATGACAGCCAAGGTTTCCTGCTCCCTAATCCAGAGACACCGACTTGAATCTCATCTTAGCCTCTACAAGAAATTAAGATCCACAGAGAAGGTCATTGTTCTCCAGGTTTGAATTGTGCCACTTTCCTTAGAAGGCAGAGGCTGCTCTGGGGCCTGGTTTAAATGCTTCTCCTCCTATGTGAAGTTCCAAGAACTGTGCCTGTGGTCACACTGAGGATCAAAAGACAGAAAGGAAGGAGAGAATGCCTGTACCTCTCCAGGCCTCCCATCAAGAGTTCTGACAGGGGGGCTGGAGAGATGGCTCAGAGGTTAAGAGCACTGGCTGCTCTTCCAGAGGTCCTGAGTTCAATTCCCAGCAACCACATGGTGGCTCACAACCATCTGTAATGAGATCTGGCGCCCTCTTCTAAGCGTGCAGGCATACATGCAGGTAGAACACTGTATATATAATAAATAAATCTTTAAAAAAAAAAGAGTTCTGACAGGAGTTGCTGCTCATTGGGAATTCTGGATAGAAGAAACAGAAAAGCCCAGTGTGAATGAATTAAAAAGCCATGGCAACGTGACGATGGAATCTAAAGCACAGAGGTGGCACAGGCTGTTCTGGGGTTCCCAATATGGGGAGGAGGGGTGCCGTTGCCAACTCTATCTGCAAGTCTCTCATCTGCATATACCCATCGGCCTTTTCTAACCTGGTCTTTTCTTGGAGCAACAGAATATTCGTTGACAGCTTCCACGACTGTTTTGCTTATTCACTCATTCTTAAAACAGTTGTAGTCACCAAGGCAGTATCAAGGGGCTGGGATTGTGTTGGTGGTAGCTGGGGACTGAGAATTGATTTGATCCTAGACTCAAATCACACCAAGATGTGTGCACATAGTGAATGTGGTGTGTGGATGTGTGTTTATGCAAGGTGTATGAGTTGAGAAACCAAAATCTTGGACTAAGCAGTTTCCATGCAGGACCTTGCACTCTGGTCGCTGCTGCTGTGACCTCCATGGCCCCCAGGAACCTGTGCAAGATCCCTTTCCCCAGCAGTGCCCATGATAGGCTGGACATTTAAAACAAACACAAACAAAAACCCTTGCCAACAAAAAGGACAGAAGGAAAACCAACTCAGAGAACAGAAGAAACGAAGGTATTTCTGAGCACGTATGTCCTGGGACCAACACTTTCAGCCTTCCCAGCTCCCGGCTTAGCAAACAGGCCCCAAACCCCACTCGTAGTAGTCACCATTCCACGATTCCACCCGGGGGCCAGGCAGCCCTTGATAGCTCCACCCCCACCCGTCTTCCCATCTCATTTTTCCCTTTCCCAGGAACGCACAGGAAGACACTGACACTCAGTGCTGTATCGGCAGATCTCAACACAGTAGTAAGGCCCCCTCAAGCTCTGTCTTGACTTTGTCAAGCACTAGAGTACTGCAGAAAAACTAGAGAAGCCCAGGCTGTGGCTGCTCAGCCCAGGACCTGCAGGCGGATCCCGGAGTCCAGGTCCTGCGTGGCCCTCTGCTGCCCCCTGCTGGGTCCTGGCCTGCGCAGCCTCTGGCTCCCCAGCAACTGCCCATCAGTCAACCCTCCCTAAAACAGGCTTGCCGACATTTTCACCTACACATCACACATCACCACCCATTATGCTGGAACCCGTACAAAGTCACATCAATGTGGTCTTTTTTTTTTTAAGATTTATTTATTTATTTGTTTGTTTGTCTGTTTGTTTATTTATTTATTATGCATACAGTGTGCCTGCAAACCAGAAGAGGCACCAGAGGGCACCAGGTGGTTCTGAGCCACCCTGTGGTTGCTGGGAATTGAACTCAGGACTTCTAGAAGAGCAGCCAGTGCTCTTAACCTCGGAGCCATCTCTCCAGCCCCTCAATGTGTTTCTTAAAAAACAAAAAGGTAGCTGGGCAGTTGTGGCCCACGCCTTTAATCCTAGCATAGACAGGCGGATCTCTGAGTTTGGGGCCAGCCTGGTCTTCAGAGCGCATTACAGGACAGCCAGTGCTACACAGAGAAACCCTGTCTTGAAAAACAAAAACAAAAATAAAAACCCCAACAACAACAACAAAAGACAGAAAAGGGTTAAAGTTACTTACAGAGTCACAGTACGGTTCAAAGCTATTCACTGCTGAACCATACTTAGTGTATGCCTGCTATTTACCAGATTCTGGTCAGAACTAAGGATAAGAACAGGAACAAAAAGAAGCAATCCCTAGGGCAACTTGCCCTGAATCAACACAGCAGTGACTCATCCTGAAAATAAGGTGCTGTGGGTGGGGGTGGGTAAAAAGAGGCAACAAGCCAGCTGATAAGGGGGCAAAGGACAAAGGGCCAGAGGCAAGGAGTCAGGGAAGATGGAGCCAAGGGGGGGGGGGGCTCGCCCTGAGCAGAGGATGAGAAGGACACTGGCCTGTCACCTAAAAGCCCTATGTCCCCGAAGGCTGCACAGATGGGAGATGGTGCCTGCCTGTCTTTCTGTTGCCATCTCTGGCTGACCTCTCTCCAGGCTCTGGGAACCAGCATCCCTTGGTGTCTGTTTCCTGCTCTGTTCCATCTGCACTCTCTTGCCCCATTGTTCTGATTCTAAACAACATTCACACATGGGCTCGTGTCTCCACGTGGACTTCTCTGCAGACTACATATGGCATAAACTCTTTTCTGCCTGCTTTTGGGTTTCCTAGGCAAGACCCTAACACCTCTACCCTAAACTCCACAGTTAATGCCAATCTCCTTCACCCCCAACCCCATTTCCTCTAGCTTTTGGTTAGCACACAGAGAAATGAGTTGTACTGTCACACGTTCATACGTATATGTCATTATACCCTGTTTATTCACCCCACATTCACTGCCCTCCCCCACTCCACAAAGCTCCCCTTTCCTCTCCCACCATGGTCCCCCTTCTTCTTTCATGGCACTTACATTCCATTATCCTCTCTTGCCTGCTGCCCCAACCCACCTTGAATGCTTCCTTTCCTCTTATGGTCTCATTTCTCCTTTCATGTCACACACACACACACACACACACACACACACACACAACAAACAAACACACACAAACAAATTTTTAATCTAGATTTTATTTCTAAGTGAAAATATATAGTATTTGCCTTTCTATGGCTTATTTTTCTTAACATAATGGTCTCCATCTACTGAAAAATGTCATAATTTCTTTCTTTTTACAACTAAACATAATCCCACTGTGTATATGTACCACATTTCCTTTTTCCATGAATCTGTTGATGGAATATAAAACCCAGAGGCCTTAAAGAGAGAAGCCAATAAATTAGCACAAAAAACACTATTATTTAGGTATGAAAAGAGAAAATTATTCAAAAGACTAACTTCCAAAACAGAAAAAAAGTATCTTAAAACAGTTTGCCAAAGAGTTCTTTCCTTAACTTAAACAGAACTGTTATAAATGAATGTGTGTGTGTGTGTGTGTGTGTGTGTGTGTGTGTGTGTGTGTGAAGCCAATAGAAAACTGTGCCAAGTATAGAAATATTTTATAGAAAAATAAATGTGGAAGACTCTGAACATATGGGAAGATGTTCTCCTCTGGTATAATTGAAGAAATTAAAATAGTTCATTTAGCAGACTGGCAATAAAAAACCCTCTTCTCTGGTGACAGGAGGAATCACCCCCTCACTGAGGGTGCAGGCAGAGCAAGTACATACATTCTTCTTTCTTTCTTTCCACCCCCAGGACAGGGCTTCGGAGAGGAGACTCCATCTGTCCTGGAACTGGCTCTGTAGACCAGGCTGGCCCCGAACTCACAGAGATCCACCTGCTTCTGCCTCCCAAGCACTGAGATTAAAAGCCTGTGACACTACCACCTGGCACATTCATTCTTTGTCTTTTTTTGCTTCCTGGGGATCAAACCCAGGAACTTGTGCATGTCAAGTGGTATACTCTGCCCCCGAGCTACAGCCACAGCCTGGATGCATCAAATTGCAGTTTCATTTTAGAATCTATCAAAATTTAAAAGATATATGTCCATTCACATAGCAAACAATGTAGGTATGTTTGTATTACACTTACATATACATGGAGCTATGTGTAGATACTACCTGTCTTTGTTAGGGTTTCTATTGCTGCAACAAAACACCCTGACTAAAAGGTGAGTTAGGGAGGAAAGGGTTTATTTGGCTTACACTTCCAGATCATAGTCCATCACTGGAGGATGTCTGAGTAGGAACTCAAGCAGGGCTAGAACCTGGAAGTAGGAGCTGATGCAGAGGCCATAGAGGGGTGCTGCTTATTGGCTTGCTTCCCCTGGACTGCTCAGCCTGCTTTCTTATAGAACCTAGGACTACCAGCCCAGGAGTGGCACCACCCACCATTGGTCACTAAATGAGAAAATGCCTTACAGCTGGATCTATGGAGACATTTCATCAACTAGGGCTCCTTCCTCTCTGATGACTGACTCTAGCTTCTGTCAAGTTGACACACAAAACCAGCCAGTGCACTATCCTTGTGTATGTAGAGGATTGTTCTTGACAGAATTTTTATAAGAGCAAACTGCAAAGTACACATCAAAGTAGGCAAATTGGGGCCTGGAAAAAATGGCTCAGCCAGTAAGAACACTTGCCCAGCAACTTTGAGGAACAGAGTTCAGATCCCAGCACCCACATAGGCCAGACATGGCCTTGCTGATGTCTATAACTCCAGCACTGAGATGGGCAGAGACAGGAGAATCGTTGGAACTCTCTGGGTACCAGCCTGGCTGAAACAGAAAAGCTGGCGACTGAGTTGGTAACTGATCATACCTGCATGATGAAGTCTCCATAAAAGTCCCTAAACTGTCCCATCCAGATGACTTAGATGCCTAGATACAGGAGGTGGGATCCTTGGGAGGACATAGCAGCCCAGTACCCTTCTCTACCATATCTTGTCCCGTGCTTCTGTTCCTGGCTGTTCGTCTTTTTCACTTGTTTTTCAACTGTGAGCAGCCTGTAATCCAGTGTTGCCCTGAGTTTGTGAGCTTCTCTCACAAGGTAATGGACCTAGAGGAGGGAGACACTGGAACCCCAGTTTATAGCTGAAGGTGGAAGTGCTGGGTCACAACCTAGAACTTGAGATCTGTAGTTGAAAGAGGTAACAGTCTTGAGGTGCTGAGCCTTAATCAGTGGGCTGTGTGGCTCAGTCTCCATTGGATAGTGCTCAAACTGAGTCAAATTAACAGGACCTCCAGATTGGGTCTCCTGGAGAATTCACTAATACATGGGAAACACCTCACACACATTTTAGTGACTGGAAGTGTCTGTGTTGAGTGGTAAGTAGGAAAAGATAAAAACATGTTATATGTCAGCAATCCCAGCATTTGGGGAGTGTTGCTGGGAAGGTTAGAGGTCATCTTCAGCTGTGTAGCTGTTTATGAGACTCTGCCTTAAAAAGCAAAGCAAGGGGGTTGGGGATTTAGCTCAGTGGTAGAGCGTTTGCCGAGCAAGCACAAGGCCCTGGGTTCGGTCCTCAGCTCCGGAAAATTAAAAAAAAAAAAAAAAAAGCAAAGCAAGAAGCCGGGTAAGGTGGGTCACACCTGTAACCCAGGCACTTAGGCTCAGAAGGAGCTGAACAGTGAGGCCAGCCTCAGGGTACACAGCAAAGCTGAGATTATTCTAACCTATAAGAGAGCCTCCCTGGAGAAACTAAAACACAGCTGGTGTGGTGCTCACCTTCAATCCCAGCACGTGGGAGGCAGAGGCAGGTGGACCTTTGCAATTTTCAGCACAGCCCGGGCTACACAGAAAAACTCTGAGAGAGAGAGAGAGAGAGAGAGAGAGAGAACACTAAAACAAACACACAAGTATTCCTGTCTAGAGGGAACTAGACAAAGTTTCATCTAGACAGACAAACTTATTTTAATAGATACCGCTTGGATCTAAAGACAGAAAATCCTTTTTGTTATTGTGTGTTCTTGGACAACTCTGTGAACTAAGCTTCAGGTCCTTCACCTGAAACAGGAACAGTCACTCTCCCTTTTGGAGATCTTACTCAAATCAGACATATTGTGTGCTGAGTGCCTGCCATAAGACCATTTTTCTACTGTCTGACTCAACAATCTTCCATTCCTAGGTTCTCAACGTGTGGGCCCTGGACCAGCAGCATCAGGATCAGCTGGAGACTCAATAGAAATGAACGTTATCCACTCCTAAGAACTAGACACTGGGGAGCCACCCAGCAATCTGGGTTTAACTCACCCCCAGGTGAAGGCTCTTACACTGACAACTTGCAGAGTCACAGAGACAGACTTGTCTCTGAAACACACGAAAACCTATCTCTCCAGACCTTCAAAGGCTCTCCTTCTATCTGAGTGTGGTGGTGCACTCCTTTAATCCCAGCACTTTGGAGACAGAGGCAAGAAGACCTCTATGAGTTTGAGGCCAGCCTGGTCTACACAGTGAGTTCCAGGACAGCCAGGACTATGTAGAGACACCCTATCTCAAAAAGCAAACAAAGAGATCCCCTTCCATCCCATCATAACAGAAAGTTATTTTAAAACGCTATTAATGTTGGAAGAGAATCTTTCCAAACAAAGCAAAAAGACTTGAAATAAAAATAGTGCTGACATTTAAATCTCAATGCCTTTTAAAATTATCTCTGTAAGCAGGTCTGCTGTATGGGAGCAGCCTGCCCTGTGGCAAAGGCATGTCAGGATGACCCGGATTTGAACTTTCCTTAGCCAAAACTCACTGATAAGTTGGCCAAGTTTACTACTCTGCTTAAGCCATTCATTTCACTAGCCACAAACTCCATAGTCAAGTTGACTTTCCACATAATTGAGGGGATAGCTGGGAAAGACTTTTGTAAATCATTATATCATTCTTTAGGCATAAAATCACACGGGGATAAGCAAAAGAGTCTCCAGTAAAGAGCAAGTTGATTCACTTTGTTTTGTCTTGCTTTATTTTTCTCTGCCATAACAAGTCCCAGAAGTCAGTGATATGTTTCCTGTCTTTGTTTTTTGTGTATAGGTGTTTGTCTACATCTATATCTATACACCACATACATGCCCGGTGCCAACAGAGGCCAGAAGAAGGCATCAGACACCCTGAAACTAGAGTTACAGATGTTGCGGGGCAGCCATGAGGGTGCTCACCATCCTGGGATCCACCCTTTTGACACATTTCAGCAGGATTTCAGCAGAAGGCCCCTAGAGCAGAACTGAGACACAGCAGACACCAAAGAATTGACGTTTAGTGGTGTCATGACCTCACCTGTCACCGGCCCTAAAGCATACTCCTGTCAAGATGTTGTTCTGCGGGAAATCCGTTCAAGCCTAGTTTAACTTTTCTACTTCCCTCCTTCAAAAACCATCAATAGTAAAGTCTTTAAAAGGACAAGAGGGGGATCTAGTGGCTCTTGGGGGACAAGGAAAGTGGGGAGAGAAAAGCTAAGAAACTCTGTCCCACTTTAAATGAGAGAAAACACAAAGGACACATAGAGGGTGGATGACGTAGAAACAGCATCAACCACATTACACTTCATCTCATTTTCCCATCCTCACAGGAGACAGACAGACATGACTGCATCCCCTGCACCACAGACGACAGTGCTCATGTCATGGGGCTGCACTGAAACAATGAATGGCTCTCAGTCTGTAATATTCTGACACAAGAAGACATTCACAGTTTGCTAGTTGCTACTATTCAATTACTACCTGAGGAAATAAGGATCAACCAAAGAGATTAAGTGACCTGCCCAGACATTCTGAGGATAGCACACACTTAGGGACCATCGCTACATTTACCTGTTGGCTTGGGAAGTCCCAGGCCAGGCAAATCAACCTGAAATACAGACCTGTGCAAACACCTATACTTTAAAAAAAAAAAAAGATTATTTCATTTTTTAAAACTCAATCCTTCTTCCCCTCTCTACCCCGTGTGTGTGTGTGTCTGAATGCCTTTGGAAGCCAGAAAAGGGCATCCAATCCCCTGGGCTGGAGTTAGATAGTTTTGAGCCACCATGTGGATGCTGAGAACCAAATTCAGGTTCTCTGCAAGAGCAGCCAATGCTTTCCCTATATTTAACTTTTATACCCACAGGCCAGACTATATTGGTGGGATTTTTTTTTCCAGCTTTTCCTTTTCCTTTTCCTTCAGCTTACTCCTTTTTAAGGCGTGTAGCATGGGTCTGAGGCCCTAAGTCTGTGTCCTTACAAATGTCAAACACAAGTCCCTGGAATATGGAAACAATACCCTGCTCTCATCTTTCACTCTATGAGAGACTTAACAAAGGATTAAAATGTCAAATTATTAGGTGACTTAGCCAAGCATTTCTGAGGATGTACATTCTTTTTTTAATTCAGCAAATGTAGGCATTCTTAGCAAGAAAGTGTTGTGGGTTATTTGTACACTGTGTGAAGGTGTTTTGCTATGATTGGTATAATAAAAAGCTGAATGGCCAATAGCTAGGCAGGAGGTATAGGTGGGATTTCTAGGAGGAGGAATCTAGGCACGAGAGTGGGGAGGAGATAGGAAGCAGGATGGGTGGTACATGACAAGAGCATAGATGAATAGAAATGGGTTAATTTAAGTTATAAGAGCTGGTTAAAAACAAGCCTAAGCTAAGGCCAAGCTTTGATAATTAATACGTCTCTGTATCGTTCTTTGGGAGCTAGCTGGCAGGATAGAGAAAGACTCATTACATATGGCGTCCAATGTGGCAAAATATATTTCCATACAGGACCTGAGAAAGCTTTAAAAAAAGGTTTCAAACACACATGGATACAGATTCGTTGTCCTGCAGCCTCTCAGGCCAGCTGGTGCCCAGTGGTATACAGAGACATGGCTCCCTGCCCCCACCTGTGGGCTGGAGGCAGCTGTCAGAGCAGCACAGCAGCTGGTGTGGCCGTCAAGGTTTGTCTTGTGGTCAGAGAATGCTGCAGGCTTGAAGTGCAGATCAAGAAAACCTTTAAACAGATACAATAAAAAATGGGTATAGACAGTCATAGAAAAAAATAGCTTAAAAATAATTAAGTAAAGTCTTTAAAGAGAGCGTGAAGTAATATAAAAAGAATAAGCCACATAAAGATAGAAAATACACGGGGTGTCTGGATCATACAGTGCTTTATCGACTTTGAATTTTTTAAATGCTAGTGAACAAAGCACAATAGCTGCTGAGAGCACTGGATCATGGAAACTGCTAAATTACACCAAACTATATATTTTTAAAATGTCCTAACTTCAGGGCTGGAGAGATGGCTCAGAGGTTAAGAGCACTGAATGCTCTTCCAGAGGTCCCGAGTTCAATTCCCAGCACCCACATGGTGGCTGACAACCATCTGCAATGAGATCTGGCATCCTCTTCTGTATACATAATAAATAAATAAATCTTTTTTTAAAAAAGTCCTAACTTCAAAAGGGAAGTCAGAAAATATGTGGCATTGGGGGAGAGGTTGTGCCTTTGTTTCCATGGGAAACAAAAAGTTATGGTTCTCTTCAAAATTAATGAAGATCAGAATTGATCAGGGGAGACCTCCTGAAAATCTTGGCTACAAACATAAAAAAAGAAAACAAGAAAGACTACAGGATAGGTGACATGTATGCTGATTCCTCTACATGGGAACAACTCTGGGACTGGATGAGACATGATAAATCTTGTTGGCTACAGAGTCCTCATGACTTCATGGATAGAGGTTTGGTTATACAAATACAAATGGACTTATAAAGTTGACAGATGCCTTTTACCTGCTCAAACACAGAACAAAAAAAAAATCTTTAACTGACTTGTGCACACTGCACATTCCATACTTGTGTTAATGTAGATATGTATGTTACCTTTAAAAGTTTGTGTATTTTCAGAAAGAAAAAAAGGACCAAACACCAATAAAGAAGATAAGTAACCCAGATGATCCAGCCTCTCAGAATGCCTCTGTTTCGGTTTCCTCAAAAATCTATATCCAGGGCCAGGCGATGGTGGCACACACCTTTAATTCCAGCACTCGGGAGGCAGAGGCAGGCAGATCTCTGTGAGTTCCAGGTCAGCCTGGGCTACAGAGTGAGTTCCAGGAAAGGCACCAAAGCTACACAGAGAAACCCTGTCTCGAAAAAAAAAAAATCTATATCCAGAACAACTTCAAAGCTTCTAGCTGAGATGATCCAGCCTCACAAACTACTCTAGTCAGGACTTCAGATAACCCTATACTGTCCCATTACACAGAGACTGGACAACAAATGAAACAGCTAGCTCTCCCAGGACTTGACCATTATCCCAATTTTCTCAGGGTCCCCTAAAGATGCCAGTGCCCCCAGACAACAGGAAGCAGTCTAGAGAACATGAAGCCCACATTCCCAAGAGGTAGAGTGGGTGGGTTTTGGTTATTTGGTGGGTTATGGATGTTTATCATTGTTTAGGGGGTTTGGTTACAAGTTGTTATTGGTAATGGTCAAGAAAAAAGCTGAACAAAGCTTAGAATCAGGGATCTCTTTCTGAAGGGAAAAAGGGTAAATATAATACAGAAATGATGGGATAAAAGGGTGGATTGTTGAGCCTACTTTTGAACAACCACTGGTCTCAGATATTTTACATTGGTATAGATTTTTATATATTCATACAAATTTAAGGTTATTTTTGTTATGCTGTATATATGTTGCTATTCTTGTTTAAGGTATTGTACCAATGCAGCTTATTTTAAAATGTAATATAAATTTCTAGTCCTTGAAAGTTATTATTATAAACTATTTAGGATAATTAAGAAATACAGGTTAGTAGTTAGTCATCTAACAATCAAATTTGTGGCCATGTTAGGTATACTTTCAAGGTCAAACTGAGATATATTTTAGATAGACCAAAGGTCTTCAAACACTTCAGAGACCTACAGAATATGGCATTTAAGATATTTTAATAACCTAAGGCTTTTTATGACAAGAGACACATCTGCTCTCCTGGCAGCACCAATTTACTTCAAAAAAGGATGATGGGCATCAAAGAACCTCCATATGGAGCCTGCTTTTATTGTGGAAAAGTTAGCCACTGGTTAAGAAACTGCCCTTGCCTCAACTGCTGACAGAATGCTGTCCAAATTGGATGAGCAGGGCAAAGAAAGTGACTGTCAAACATTACCAAGACAAGTTAGAACAGTCCTTCAAAATTTCTGCTTTATAAAAAAGTGTGTCAGATATTCCAGGCCTATAAGCCAAAGATGGATGCCCCAATGTTACAGAGGAACCTTGGGTGACTGTCCAGGTAGCCATGTCTTTGTCATTTCTATAGTTTTGGAAGTTGCTTACTGTGTACTTCCTGTTTACTCAGGTAATATTGTATCCTTCTTGGGTCTTTGATGGGATTGAAGACTAGATAGTTATAGTTACAGTTTTCCTTGTTACCAAATTCAGAAAAGAAACTCACAAAAGATGTATAAAATATATATTGTTGAGAGACATAAAAGCTTAAGTTGTTTATTTAAGAAAATGTTTTAAGGTCTAAAAAGAGTTTTAAGCTGCCAATACAAGTTAGGATAAAAAGTAAATTAGGGCAAAACTTTGGACTTACAAAGATAGGATAGATAATGGAATATTTTCTCTAAATTTGCCAAATATAGATAGACTGAACATTGTAAATGTAATACTTACTTGATAATTGTTCTTATTGTATATAGTTTTACTATGTTAGAGTTAAACCTTTCCTTTTTATTTACACAAAAAGGGGGAATATGGGATATTTGTACACTGTATGAAGATATATTGCTATGATTGGTGAAATAAAAAGCTGAATGGCCAATAGCTAGGCAGGAGGTAGATGGGGACTTCTGGGTAGAGGGAGGAAGTAGGAGGAGGAATCTAGGCATGAAAGGGGGGTGAGGAGACACAGAGGAAGCAGGATGGGTGGTACATGACAAAGCATAGATGAATAAAAATGGGTTAAGTTATAAGAGCTAGTTAAAAACAAGCCTAGCTGTACATGATAAGATAAAATGGTAGATTATTGAAAAGCAACTACTAGTTTTAAACACTTTACATTGGATTGGATTTTTGTATATTGTGTACAAATTGTATATATTGATTCAAAGTTGAGATTATTGTTGTTGGAATATACTGTACATACACTTCTAATCTTGTTCAAGGTATTGTACCTATACAGTTCATTTAACAATGTAATACAAATTTCTAGTTCTTGAAAGTTATTATTACCAACTAATCAGGATATAAAGAAATATAGGTTAGTAGTTAATCACCTATTACAATTAAACTTGTAGTCAGGTTAGGTATGTTTTCAAAGTCAAACAGATATATTTTAGATAGACAGGTCATCTTCAAACACTTCAGAGATCTACAGAATATGGCATTTAAGATGTTTTAATAACATAGACTCTTTTTTTTTTATGACTATGAGACATGTCCACTCCTGGCAGCACCAATCTACTTCAGAGATGATGGGCATCAAAGAAACTCCATATGGAGTTTATTTTCTTTGTGGCAAAAGTTAGCCACTGAGCAAGAAAATGGACTTGTCTCAACTGCTGACAGTATGCTACACAAAGAGACAAGCAGGACACAAAACAAAGGACTGCCAAACCTTGCCAAGACAAGGTAGAAAGGTCCTTTAGAATATCTGGCTTCACAGATAAATCTGTCAGATATGCTAGGCCTGTAGGCTGAAGGTGGATGCCCCAACATTGCCGAGGAAACTTGAGTGTCTGTCCAGGCAGCCAGCTGTTTCTGACATTTCTCACATTTTTTGGAAGTCACTTGTTTGCACTTTCTGTTTACTTAGGTAACATTATTTCCTTCTCAGGTCTCTGAGGGAGTTGAAGACTAGGCAGTTATAGTTATAGTTTTCCTTGTCAACAAATTCAGAAAAGAAATTCACTAAAGAGGTGTAAAGTGTATAAGTTTGAAAGACATCAAAAGATAGTTTTCGGTTGGTAATACAAGTTAGGATAGAAAGTGAATTAGGTACATCAGTTTGGGCTCACCAAAATATGATAAATAATTGAGTATTTTCTCTGAATCTGTCAAATGTTAATGGACTGGACATTGTTAATGTAATTCTTGACAATATATTGTATATGCTTATTGTACTTATGGTATATAGTTTTTCTTATATTAGTTATAACCTTCTTTTATTATTTTAGACAAAAAAAGGGGAAATGTGGTGATATATTGTGTATCAAATAAAGCTTGCCTGAGGATCAGAAGACAGAGCCAGCCACTAGATTAAACATAGAGACCAGGCAGTAATGGCACACACCTTTAATCCTAGGGGCTGAGATCTGTCTGGATCTCTGTGAGTTCAAAGCCATCCTGGACTACATGAGATTGATTCAGTCTAGGAGAGAAACAGAGCCAGGCAGTGGTGGCACACACCTTGAACCCCAGCATTTGGGATCTCATGCCTTTGCTAGCAGTGTTTGGAAAGCACACACGCCACTAATCCTAGCACTAGGAAGGAAGTGAAAAAGCTGGGCAGAGAAAGGCATATAAGGCGTGAAGAGACAGGAACTAAAGCCCTTTCAGCTGAATACTCAGAAGCCCCTTTTCGGCTGAGGACTCAGAGGCTTGCAGTCTAAGTATTTGTGGAGATAGGATCTTGCCTTCCATTCAGCCTGAGGATTCGGTAGTGGTGATAAGATTCTCTAGTGGCTTGTTCCTTTGTCTCTCTGATCTTTCAGTATTTACCCCAATATTTTAAGACCATTTTAGATTTCATACAACACTAAGCTAAGGCCAAGCTTTCATAATTAATAAATCTCTGTGTCATTATTTGAGAGCTGGGAGGTGGCTGGTAGAACAGAGAAAGACTCCTTACAGGAAAAAATTCTGGTTATTGTAATCTGCTGAAACAAAATTCCCATGTTAAAGTCTTAAGTTCCAATATGTAGAATACATTTAGAGACAGAATCATTGACAATGTAATTATATTAAAATAAGGTCATTAAGGTGATTCCTAGTCCCCCTTGAGTGATGTCCTAATAGGCAGTTGCAGGAAGAACTTTGACCCACAGAGGGAATGACTGTATGAACACACAGGGAGAAAACATGCACACACAGGTCAAGAAAAGACACCTCAGGGGAAAAATAACCAGCCCCAACAACATCTTGGTCTTTAACTCTCAGCCTCTCAGAGCTGTGAGAAAATGAATTTCTGTACCCCAGCCTGAAGTACCTTATTGTTTATTACTTAAGCCATACCAAACTATTTACAGCTTCTCAAACGTTCTTAACAACGTGTACAAACTGCTCAAAATATTTCCTTTTGTGTACTCATACTTAAAAGATATCTAATTGAAGAACTAAAATATTCTTTGTTAAGATGAAATATTCCTTACAACTTTTAATATTTAGCTATTGTGCCAACATATGAAGTAGCTTGTTTTCCAGGTTGGCTCATTGTGTTTAACACAGCCACAGACCACAATGCTGACACCAGAGAGCAGCCCTCCCAATCTGTTCTGAATGTTTACTTCACATCCTCACAGTTACTAAGCATGCTCATGCTTTACCCTGACCTGCGGCACAGAGGCCCAACATGAAGCTCAGAATTTTTGTTGCTGTCATTGTTTATTTGTTTGGTTTTGATTTAGTTGAGTTCTCAATATTTAGCCCTGGCTGATCTAGAACTCTCTATGTAGACCAGGCTAGCTGCCGACTCACAGAGATCCACCTCTTTGCTTCCTGGGGGTCAGGATTGAAGGCATGTGACACCACATCCAGTGGAGCTTAGCATTTTGTGACTAGACATTGCGAAATCAAGCTAACTGAAATACTCTTTGAAATCACTCTGAAACTGGACCTACAGCTTTAAAACCTCTGATCTAATCAGTGTCAGCCACAGTCAGGAAAAGACAAAAGGCTGGCTGCATTATGTCAGGAGTTGTACCCTAGGTCGCACTTCTCAGGACTGTGGCAGGTGGTCCTCTGCCCACCATTAGACATTGCCCTATATGGTTTATTTCAGAGCATGAAGTATTTTGCATTTCCTGCTGTGGGACATCAGCACGGACTGATGCCATAGCCTTTGCTCTACATAGCTTCACCTCCTCTCCACTCACGTATTATGTTGCAGTCTCATGGCTTTCTTCTGGATTCATGAAGCTCTTCTTTCTAGTACACATCCACCCAAATCATACTAATTTTCCCACTAATTATCACTTCTTCCAAATCCCAATCTAAATCAAGTTGCCCTCTTGGCCAGCCATTGAGCTCTACATTATCAGTTAGGATATCCTTGGTTACCAGTAAAGAAAGACCAAACAGTTAACAGGGACTCTCACGTCCTGGAGGCTTTGGCACATGTAGGACAACAGCTACCATCTACCACCCACCGTGGTGTGTATTTTATGTGATTTGTCATGTAATGAACAGAATGTACTGTAGTGCCCAAAACAGTATTCATTAACTGCATATGAGGACACTTGAAATATGGCTAATCCAAGTGGAGGGTTGAATTTTAGTTCTAATTCATTGAAATTATGGAAAAATGAGGTGTATGACTTCTTTTCCAACTATAAATGTTAGGAAATATAAATATTGACCCAAATAAAGTTAAACAACTAAGTTAAGTATATATGTTTAAAATACATGCTGGATTTCCAAGAACTAATAGGAAAAATGTAACTTATAACTCAACTTTAATATTGACCATTAGTTGAATTCTGGATTTACTGAGTTTAAATAAAATGTATCACTAAATTTAATTTCATCTGGCTTTTATGTTTTAATATGGCAGCTAAAATGTTTTAAGTTATGATGGGCATGATGGCGCACACCTTTAATCCTAGCATTGGGAAGTCAGAGCTAGACGGATCTCTGTGAGTTCAAGACCAACCTGATCTGCTTAGTGAGCTACAGGCCATTCAAGGTTACATAGCAAGACCTGGCCTAAAAAAAAACTTTTAAAAATTACATATGTAGTTAGCATTATACTTATATTGGCAAGCACTGATCTAAACATTTAAATAGTTGCACAACCATTAAGTCAAAACATAAATTTAATACAGTTTCTCCTCAGGGGTTTTAAGGGAGTTGAGAGGAAAAATCATAAAGGAATTG
>CABHPQ010099271.1:0-17602 GCA_902168405.1 Peromyscus aztecus
AAAAAAAATTGAAATGAGATGGAAATGAAGGCCATGCCTTATATAGCTCCCCTTTTAGTTTCTAATCTGGCAGCCTTCCAAAGACATGGGCTTGTTCTGAGGGACAGGTTCTGAATTAAGTACTGACTACCAGCCAAAATCTTGTCTGTTCTCTGGGAAACTCTGATCAGATAACAACAGGAAGCAATCCACAGAATCAGGGGTTCCTGTTTCCAGTGTTAATACCAAATGCATGCTCTGAATGTGCAAGCTGAAATATCAAAAGTGTACCTTCAGCAGAGATTGTGGTGCCGAACAAAGGAGGTACTATTTTCTGTGAAGCCTGAGTTCTGGTTTACTTGACATTCCTTTTTTTTTTTTTTCCTTTTCTGAATAGATTTTTTTTAATACAATAGATTCTGATTAGTTTCCCCTCCTGCAACTCCCCTCAGATCCTCCCCCTCTCCACACTCATCTGAATCCACACCATTTCTGTTGCTTCTTAGAAAACAGACATCTAAATAATAATAATAAAAGTAAAATAAGATAAATTTCTAACAACCTAATCAAATAAGGCAAAACAAACAATCAGAAGAAAAAGCTCACATTTTCACAATACATTTGATCACTATTTCAAAAATTGTAAGGTAATCTCTTTAGATTCAAGCAACTTTATTTCATGATAATGAAAATCCACATTATGATAAAATAGCAATATGTATCCCTGTTAGAAGTCTGAGTCGATCGTTTAGGCCTGAGTAAAAGCGTGAAGGCAGTGTTGCTGGTTAACTGCACAGTGCTCTGAGGTATGCAGCTGGGGCAGTAGGTGGCCCTGGAGTGCATACGGTGTTGAACTTGAACTTACAAGGCCAGTGCTGTAGGACGGAGCTGTGATCATGGGGAGGTGGGCACTTTTCTCAATTCACAGAGGGCATCTGTTTTAAATGGTGAAGGGTTCACTTAGTGAGTTCTGTATGTTTTGGGCAACTTGTTTTATATACTTCTCAAGAGTAGAAAGCTTAAAATAGGCTCTATTTGTTTCCTTTAGGACACTGTTTTTCTTATGTTCTATGCTATTCTTTCTGAGGCCAAGCGTGAATTGAATTATGAGATTTCACTTGTGAAAATTTACTCCTGTCATGGGGAATGTATGTCACTTATGTTTACAGATATCAAAGCAGTTTGAACCATTATTAGGCATCTATTATAAAAAATATGTATTTGGCAAGTTAAAATTAGTGTTTTAAATGCTGATATATATATATATACATATATATACATATATATATGTACACATATATATCATGCAGTTACAAAATGAACACATTAACATTTAATTTTTTCTCTCATGATTATGAGAGAAATGGACAGACATCCTTAGTTCAGAGAAAGTTAAAAGTCACAAATCCATATAGCTTAAATAATTTCAGTGGTCTATGCAAATAGATGGCTCATGCCATAATTTATTTCCTACTGAAGCATGAGGACCCAATTCTTAACACTAGCTATTGTGATTAAAAAAAAAATTTGTCCCAGAGAAGCATCCATGTAATCTCAATGCTGTGGAAGCAAAGATAGGAGGATCCCTGAGACCTGATGGCCAGGCACGCTGGCCAGGTCAGCAACGACCAACTGTAGTGTGAGAACCTGGCTCAGAAGAGTAAAATGGATAGATATTAAAGAAGACACCAGATATTGACCTCTGGTTTCCATATGCTCACAGATGAATATGTATTCCCACATATATTTGAATATACATGAACACAAACACACACATACACAAAAAAAATCATGGAAATAAATCTACAAATACGTTTAAAGCTGGATTTTCCACAAAAGGTGATGTTGACTGAATATTTGCTAGTCAACATTCACTTGAACATCCACAGACAAGATTTACTGTCTGTTGCTAAATAATGTACCATGTATGGGATAGTAAAATACCTCAAAGACATGCAAGGGCTGTAATCAGACAATGTAGGTCATGATATAAACAATGAATATTTTTAAGCAGAATTTTAGAATGTCTGAGTATTTTTAACATTTACCCGACTGTATTAGTTATCATAGCCTGAAAAACATCCAAATCAAAGAAAGCAACACTAATTTGTCATAAATTGTAAAAATACCCTTGTCAATTTCATGAAATCCTAGAAAATCAAGTAGAATTTATGTCAATGATATATTACATATCTTACATTAATATGTAGATACACACACATATATAAAATAAAATAACAAATATTGCTATGTAACTTTCAAAGAATGTTTTCCTCCATGATAAACAGGGAATTTAAGTAAGAAACAAAAATGAAAAAAAAGAAATATGGAGTATACATGACATTAAAATCTCTGTTGTTATTTTTTTTTATCCTTACAAATTTGAAATCTAGGCATTCTTTCAAAAATGTATTCAGAAAGTATTCTGCAATAAACTTGTGAAGATGACTGACTTTAAATTCAAAGTTATCTAGTTCATTTCATCTGAAGGAAAACATGAAAATAGAAAGAACCAAAGCCATATTTTTATGCTACTTATTTATGAGGTGAACATTAGAAATTTTATAACACAGTTGAGTTTAGAAATTTTGTACAACTTAGAGAAGTATATATGTGAATATGTTGCAAAATTGGATTAATAACAATTCAACAAAAGTGACCAGAATAAAGCCAAGGTAATAAAGCATAAGTTTTCCATGGTATGGAAATAATTCTTGTGAATATAGTTTATAGGGTTTTTCTAAATGTAAGTTGATACCACATCAAAGAACCATACCTCTATATGAACTTGTCTTCATCTTTTAAATAAAGATACTAATTTCGTCCTCTGTACAGACAAAAACACACATCTTGCAGATGGTAAAATACGAAATCATTGACTGGCTTTCATGGAATACTTCTGCTTCACACAAAAGGGAGAAATCTTTTTCTTCCATATTCATTCAACTAGTTGGGAGTTGTCAGACTATGTTATTGTTTTTCAAGATATAGACTTTAATGTATAATTTTACATGAAAAATATATTGAAATTTATATTATATTTATATGTATATTGAATATATTGAATTTACATGAAAATAAACTAGTTATTATTGCACCTTCTTTTAGAGAAATTGCTGTCATGTATGTACAATAGTGGCAGAAATGTATGACAGTAACCAACTGCTTTATGATTGGACTTAAGGACTACTCATAGGAGGAATTAAATGTCCGGTACAGTAAATCTGACTAAAAACCCATGGTTGTGGAGCTCATCAGCCTTAAAAGTAAACCTATCGTTATTATTCTGTTAAATAGTCACAGTGTCAAACTGCCTCCTGAATTCATTTCTGTCTATCCACAGATTAGTATAACTTCCATATCTTATCAAGGAAGTCTTTGCACAGTAGATGTTTAACACAGAAACAACTGGTCAAAGTTCAGAAAGTAGGTGTTACTAACTCATCACAAAATATCTGAACTGAGCTCCACGCCATGCATATTGGTTGTGGTTTTTGATAGCGGTCTCCATCACCACATCAATAATCAGCATGGCACAATAACCCTTCAGGATCAGTAATGGCACACATATTTTGGTAGTAACCAATGCTTTAAGACTTTCTCAACAGATGGATACTATGCCTGATACTGGAAACCTAGCTAAGTGATCAGTGCTAGTGAAATCATTGTTATTGGAAAAGGCTCTATAACCATTAATTTACTAAAAATTATAGTTTTAAAGGTTAAATTTATTTTTGATTGTGTTTGTGTGTGTTTGTGTGTCTGTATAGGCAGGTTTGTGAACATTAATGTGCTTTCCTGAAGGGGCTAGAGAAGGATGTCTGATCCTCTGGAGCTGGTATTATAGGTGGTTGTGAGCCATCTAAGGTGATTGTTGGTTATTAAATCTGGGTACTCTGCAAGAGCAGCAAGTGATCTTAATCTTTGAGCCATCTTTCTAGTTCCCACACTATTTTAATTAGAAAAAAATTAGACTAATATGGGAGATCTTTCCATTTTCTGATATCTTCTTCAATTTCTTTCTTCAGAGACTTAAAGTTCTTATCATACAGGTCTTTCACTTGCTTAGTTAGAGTTACCCCAAGGTATTTTATATTATTTGTGGCTATTGTAAAGGGTGATGTTTCTCTGATTTCTTTCTCAGCCCCTTTTTCATTTGTATATAGGAGGGCTATGGATTTTTTTGAGGTAATCTTGTATCCTGCCACCTTACTGAAGTAGTTTATCAGCTGTAGGAGTTCCCTGGTAGAATTTTTGGGGTCACTTATGTATACTATCATATTGTCTGCAAATAAGGAACGTTTGACTTCTTCCTTTTCAATTTGTATACCCTTGATCTCCTTTTGTTGTCTTATTGCTCTAGCTAGAATCAAGTACTATATTGAATAAGTATGGGGAGAGTGGACAGCCTTGTCTTGTTCCTGATTTTAGTGGAATTGCTTTGAGTGTCTCTCCATTTAATTTGATGTTAGCTGTCAGCTTGCTGTAAATTATCTTTATTATGTTTAGGTATGTTCCTTGTATTCCTGATCTCTCTAGAACCTTTATCATGAAGGGGTGTTGGATTTTGTCAAAGGCTTTTTCAGCATCCAATGAGATGATCATGTGGTTTTTTTCTTTCAGTTTGATTATATTGTGTATTACATTGATAGATTTTCATATGTTGAATCATCCTTGCATCCCTGGGATGTAGTCTACTTGGTCATGGTGAATAATTTTTTTGATGTGTTCCTAGATTCGGTTATCCAGTATTTTATTGAGTATTTTTGCATCAATGTTCATGAAGGAGATTGGTTTGTAATTCTTTTTTTTGTTGCATCTTTGTGTGGTTTGGATATCAGGGTAACTATAGCCTCATAAAAAAAATTTGTTATGTTCCTTCTATTTCTATGGTGTGGAACAATTTGAAGAGTATTGGTATTAGCTCTTCTTTGAAAATCTGGTAGAATTCTGCGCTGAAACCATCTGGTCCTGGACTTTTTTTGTTTGGGAGACTTTTAATGACTGATTCTATTTCCTTAGGGGTTATTGGTATATTTAAATAGTTTATCTGATCTTGATTTAACTTAGGAATTGGGTACCTATCCAGAAAATCATCCATTCCTTTCAGATATTCCAATTTTGTGGAGTACAGGTTTTTGAAGTATGACCTGATGATTCTCTGGATTTCCTCATTGTCTGTTGTTATGTCCCTCTTTTCATTTCCTATTTTGTTAATTTGGATGCTCTCTCTCTCTCTGCTTTTTGGTTAATTTGAATAAGGGTGTATTTATCTTGTTGATTTTTCTCAAAGAACCAACTCTTTGTTTCATTGATTCTTTGTATTGTTCTCTTTATTTCTGTTTTATTGATTTCAGCCCTCAATTTGATTATTTCCTGGTGTCTGTTTCTCCTGGGTGAGTTTGTGTCTTCTTGTTCTAGAGCTTTCAGTTGTGCTGTTAAGTCACTAGTGTGAGATTTCTCCAACTTCTTTATGTGGGCATTTAGAGCTATGAATTTTCCTCTGAGCACTGCTTTCATGGTGTCCCATAAATATGGGTATGTTGTACATTCATTTTCATTGAATTCTAGGAAATCTTTAATTTCTTTATTTCTTTCTTGACCCATTGGTGATTCAATTGGGCATTATTCAGTTTCCATGAGATTGTAGGCTTTCTATAATTTTTGTTGTTGTTCAAGTCTAACTTTAAGCCATGGTGTTCTGATAAGACACAGGAGGTTATTTCAATTGTTTTGTATCTGTTGAGATTTGCTTTGTGACCAAGCATGTGGTCGATTTTGGAGAAGGTTCCGTGGGGTGCTGAAAAAAAGGTATATTCTTTTTGTGTTAGGGTGGAATATTCTGTAGATATATATTAAGTCTATTTGAGTTATAATGTCTGTTAGTTCCCTTATTTCTCTGTTAAGTTTCTGTGTGGCAGACCTGTCCATTGGTGAGAGTGGGGTGTTGAAGTCTCCCACTACTAGTGTATGGGGTTTGATGTGAGATTTGAGCTTTAGTAATGATTCTTTTATGAATGTCTGTGCTCTTGTATTTAGGGCATAAATATTCAGAATTGAGACTTCATCTTGTCGGTTTTTCCCTGTGATAAATATGTAGTGTCCTTCCTGATCTCTTTCAATTGATTTTAGTTTGAAGTCTATTTTATTAGATATTAGGATAGTGACACCAGCTTGCTTCTTAAATCCATTTTTTGGAATGTCTTTTCCCAGCCTTTTATTCTGAGGTGGTGTCTGTCTTTGAAGTTGAGGTGTGTTTCTTGTATGCAGCAAATAGATGGATCTTGTTTTCGTATCCATTCTGTTAGCCTGTGCCTTTTTATAGGTGAATTGAGACCATTGATATTGATGGATATTAATGACCAGTTATTGTTAATTCTTGTTATTTTTTGGTGGTAGTGTTGTATGTTTCTCTTCTTTAGTATTAGTTGGTATGGGACTATCTATTGCCTGTGTTTTCATGGGTGTATCTAACTTCCTTAGATTGGATTTTTCCTTCGAGTGCTTTCTGTAGGGCTGGATTTGTGGAGAGATATTGTTTAAATCTGGTTTTATCATGGAATATTTTATTTACTCGTCTATGTTGATTGAGAGTTTTGCTGGGCATAATAGTCTGGGTGGGCATCCATGGTCTCTTAGTCTGCATAACATCTGACCAGGACCTTCTGGCTTTTAGCGTCTCCATTGAGAAGTCAGGTATTATTCTTATGGGTCTGCCTTCATATGTTGCTTGGTCTCTTTCCTTTGTAGCTCTCTGTCCCTGGTCTATGGGTAGGCTTCTGGAATCCACTGCCTGCGGTGTGACACCTTGCATAGCCTTGGTGCAGTGGGAAGGGGCTTGGACCTGCCTAGGCTCAGTGTGCTGGGCTCTGCTGACTCCCCATTGGAGACCTCAATTTGGGGGATGTGGGGATGTGGGGTGGCTTGTAAAAGAGGGCTCGGGTTGGGAGGAGGGAGGAGGGGTGTCTGTGGATAGCATGTGGAGTGAGTAGAAAATTTCTTAATAAGGAAATATGAAAAAATATTAGATTAACGAAGTTTCAAATATATAGACTTCAAATGTAAATATTTATTAAAGTACATGTCATGCTTACCTCTTCCTTCTGTTACCCTTCTCATTGACATTCTGATTTCCAAGTTGTCTGTAGTCTAAAATCAACCTCCAAATACCCACTTTCCATCCTCTGACCTGCAGGAGAGTTTGCAAATTTTGTACTGAAACATTTATATCAGCTCCTTAAGATTGTTCCACATTACCCTAGCCTAACTAACTACCATTACACATGGAGGTTTGTTTTGAATAAGTTATCCTGTGTTTCCAGCTGTACAGAAAACAAAGCCAGACCTATTGGAATGGTTTGCTATGCTTTGACATTCTTTCTCACAGGAGTCTTTACTTCATGGTGTACATATGTGCCTAACTACACACAGATGACTGAAGCTTTGCTTTTGTGCTGTTCTTCCAGACACCCAAATTGCTGGCTATTGAATCTAGATTTGATCACTTTGCTCCTTTGGCAGTGAGTTCTTTGCTGTTATGTGATATTATTATTCTTCAGTGAGAACAGAATAATGTGAAATCGACTTCTTGTATAGCACCACATTTACTTTTCATTTTAAAAAGAGTACTTCTTGAAAGGATTACCAAACACCAAAATCGCTGCACAGCAGTCATTTTATTGCCCTTTAAAGAAGTAAGATCATCTCTTTTCTCTCTAGAATACATTGTTTTCCATCTTGTCTTGAAAGACAATGGAGCTTCGCCTACTGTTTTCAACCTTAGGCTTCCCAGACATATATTTATACATCTTTAGAAATCTTCTTTGAAAATTGTCAATACTGCCAAGCCTAATTGTAAAAAGAAACTCAATTTAAGAACTATATTTAACTAAAAATATGTTGTAAAATTCCCACCTAATATAGTACCTCTCTTTCATTCATAATTGCACTATTCACTGTCATTTTATAATATATTTTATGTCATGCTTCCTATCAACAGGTTGAATTATCTTAATATTCTACTTTTACTACAGGCCTCATCATAAGGACATGTGAAGTCAAATCCTTTGTGAAATAATTATGTGATGATACCAGATCAGTAATATTAGTTTTTTTTTGTTTTGTTTTTGTAAGAAACTTTAGGTATGCAATTATTTTAATTAATTCTAATGCCCCTGTTATTAAGATTTATACCCAGGGGATAGTAAAAGTGTGTTAATATCTTTATTGCTATGAATTTAACTTAGATATGAGATTTGTAAAGTTAAAACCACCGTATAAAATGAAAACACATTGTTATATGATGATGTCAGTACTTTAGGAGGCGGTAAGTGGGTGCCATGGCAGTAGGAAAAGGCAGGTGTGCAGATCCTAATATGAAGTTTCTGCTATTAAGGATATTTTCAGATGGGGAGAGAAAATGTTAAATATAGACAGATAGGTTGAAATGCGGGATAGTTTCTTAAAACAAATCAAAATGTTTTAAATATATTTAACTTAATCCTGTGTGATGTGGTACAATTATTGTGGAGCAAGATGTAAATGAGTTTAAGTACAAAATCAGGCAGACTTTAACCCTTTGTCTTCTTATCTGAACCTCATTTTCTTTTAAAAAAAAACAGGTTTGTTTTACTTTTATCTGTGGTTTGTCTGTGTGTATGCATATGGGCACCTAAGTAGGATATCTGTGGAGGTCAGAACAGCATTTCGAACCTCTGGATCTAGAGTAAGAGGCTGTTGTGAACCAACTGATATGGGTGGCAGTAACTGAATTTTAATCTTCTACAAGCGCAGAAAGTGCTCTTATATATAGGACCATTCTCCAGCCCCAGCCCATTATTTTGTGCATATTTGAGTTTACCAACATAAAGCTATAGTATGAGGATAAAAACTAAAACAATTTAGTTTAATTTAAACTCTACAGCCAGTTGATAGCACATTTTTCTATGTTTCTTAAAATATTAATGTCTTTCTCATCGGAAAAAAAAAAGTAAATTTTATAAACTTGGCAGAAAGTGTTCTATCACCTGGAGAACAGTTCATTCATTTTCCAAGTTTTAAAGCATGCAAAATTGGAAATTAAAAATTCTGCATGGCGTACATGGATCACAAAACATCCATTTCTAAATATTAATAAAATAATTTTTTCTCAGTGAGATTACTTAAAAAAATAACTCATTTTTTTTTTTGTTGCAGGAGACAACTGCTTGGCCACTGAGTACAGCAAGATGAAAAGTATGCTTTTCGATTTACAAAATCAAAAGTCCATCACCCATGGAAATGAGAATCCCAACGGCGAGGACATGTCCAGGAGGAAGCCGTTGGTGGACCAGATGTTCAAGCGTTTTGATGCAGACAGTAATGGACTTATAGATATTAACGAACTAACTCAGGTATGACCAACAACTAAATAAAATGTCTTGCTTGTCGCAGATAGGTGTATTGTCATTGGAATTTACTCTATATAATAATATATTTAATTCATAATGCCCAAAGAGTGGAAATGAAATATTATGTTAATATTTGACTACATAACTGATTATGGAGTTATATGAAAGGGGTATGGTGGTGTGAAGCCAGGCTGGGATACATAATTTGATCCTGACTCAGAAAGACAAGGGCTTGGAATACCACTAAATATGTATATGCTAGACTTCTGTCACCATCACCAACTACAGGGGAAAACAAAAAACAAACAAAAAAAAAGACTTAGCTAATTTATCAGCAACATTTATCAGTAGTATTGTATAGTTTAAAAGAAATATGATACATCTGTACTTTAAACAAAAATATAAGCTATGTTATGGAACTTATAAAATTTCCCCTGGTATATTTTGAAATGTATGTAATGTTCAGTTTCTGCCAATGTATAAAATGTGTCTTAGGAGTCATTTGAAGCAGAGGGTGTACACATGTTGGTGATGACAATGCTGTATACTGTTGTGAAGTACAGCTCTGAACTTACGCTGATCAAGGGGTTGATTACAATGTGTCATCATTTGCTTTACTACTGCATATATATTCAGGAAAGTTGTTTATTTGCAGTCTTACTGTCTTTGTCTGTCTTAGATCCTCAAGCATTGCAGGGCACGATGGATGAGTTAGAAAGTACTCATTTCTAGCTTCTGAAATAAATACATTATAATTTATATCTCTGGTGTTTAATAGAATACATCTCAGCCTAGACTTTTTTAGTTTGGAATTTCAGTAATTGGTGAGACAATGTCATTAAAGATATAGGTATATTTTGACACATCAACTTTACTAAATGATATTCTTCAAGCATTTACTTAGTTTTACATGCTATCAAATTTGGAATATAGAGTTGTTCCTAATACTCATTTATTTTCCTTCTTAATATTCACTGAGTCTCTTCTTTTAAATTTTTGTTGCAAATAGATTCTTCTCTCATACAATACATCCTGATCACAGTTTCCTCTGACTCCATTTCTCCCACCTACTCCCTGTACCTCCCTTCTCCCCCAGATCCATTCCCCCTCCACTTTCTCTTCAGAAAAGAACAGGCCTCCAAGAAACAACAGTCAAACAGAACAAAAAAAAAGATACAGTAAATAAGGCTAAAGCCTTCATATCAAGGCTGGGCAAGGTAACCCAGTAGGAGGAAAAGAGTCCCAAGAGCAGGCAAAGGAGTCAGAGAAACACCCATTCCCACTGTTAGGAGTCCCACAAAAACACCAATTTAACAGCCATAACATACATGCAGAGAACATGGTGCAGACTCATTCAAGTCCCATGCTCGCTGTTTCAGTCTCTGTGTGCCTATGTGAGCCTTGCTTAATTGATTTCTCCTGGTGTCCCCTATCTCCTCTGACTCCTACAATCTTTCTTCTCCCACTCTGCATGGTTCTATGACATCCGAGGTGAGGGACCCAATGGGGACCTCCAATTAAGAGTTTCTCTGCATAATTTCTTGCTTGTGGGTCTGTGCACCTGCTCCCATCTGCTCCTGGAGAATATGGATATCACTGATAACATGATGGCAACTGGACAGGCCACTGATCTATGGATATAGCAGAATTTCATTAAGAGTCATTTCATTTCACTGATTTATTTTTGTCATATGTTTTTGTTTCTAACCTAGGTCTCACACTATCCAGCCTCTATTTCTATCCATCCGGGCAGTGTGGGACACGGACTCCCTCTTGGGAAATGCGCTTCAAATGAAACCAAATCTTGATGGGCCACTCCTGCAAATTCTGTGCCATCATCGCCCCAGCAAATCTTGCAGGCAGGACAGAGTGTAGATGGTGGGTTTTGTGGCTGGGTTGGTGTCCAGGTTTCTCCTTCAGTAGCCTGCAGAGTACCTTCTCATGCCAAGGAGACTAGAAACTAGGGGCAATGGATCCATGCGGGCACCAGCTAGACCTCATCTAAGTTCAATAAGCTGTGTTGTTCTTGGACATGGAACCTGTTGTCAGTTTTCAGAGAGTGACTATTGGTCCCAGTATTAGCATGGCTTGTTTAGGGATCTCCACAGGACCCTCCTGGTCAACTCAACTGAATGTAGCCTAGTCCCACCACTGGAATCCTTGCCTGGCTAAAAAGATGGCAAGTTCAGACTCCATATCCTCCATTACTAGGAGTCCTCCTCACAGATTACGGGAAGTTTTATCACATTAGGTTTCTACACCACCCCGACAATGCTCCCCAATTCCAAATGTCTCTCCCTTCATTCTATTCCACCTCATCTCCTTCTCCTTCCTGTTCCCATACCTATCCATCTCCAGTACACTTACAACATTTCTTGTATTTCCCCTTCGCAGGGAAGTTCATGTGTTCCCTCTAGAGCACTCTTTACCTAATCTTTCTGAGTCTGTGGATTGTAGACGATTATCATTTACTTAACAGATAGCATGTACTTAGAGTATTCACAGGATCTTTAGTGATGTCCCTTTATATCTTCGCATAACACATTAGTGTCTTCCGTCTCCAATAGTATATAGTGAAAGTGTTAATATCTCATCTATCAGTAGTTGCTTAGGACAATAATACAACATTTATATGGGCTCCATGGAAAATATATAATAAATCCTTTTTTTAAATGGTTTTACCTGTGGTTTTGAGGGTTTGTTTCTTTAAGCAATCTATATGTCAAGTGTTATAATACTTGATATGCATTATATTTTCTTACGACCTTAAAAAGATATCCTATAATAATGTAAAAATTAAAAATAATTAGATTTTAAGAAGTAAAATGAAAAGGTTTTAATGATATCTGCAATTAATTTTCACAGAATAATACATAACATGTTGTTCTAGTATACGAGTTGCAAGTGATTCTAAATTATATAAGTTACAAGTGATAATTAAAGTTTATAAGTTCTCTCTGAGATGTTATGAATATAGCCGGAAATCTGTCTACATGTATTTTTTCCTTCCTGCACACAGTGAAGTTATACTCTAGAGTTTTTCGTGCATATTTTAAAGTGAATAGGCAGCTACATTTTTGTCTTTTTGAGAAAAAATTCATAATAAAAAGCAGTAATTGGAGATGACAAGATTATAGTTAACAACTTGAAGGCATCATACTTAAAACTTGTCAGCCAGACGAAAAATGTTAGCTACAATGAACTGACTGGTTGTAGAGATAAATATTCAAATCCCCCTTCTTTATTATACTTTACCATGGGTGACAATAAACACACATATGCTGTTTTGGTAAGCAGAATATGTCCAAATGAAATAATAATTTAATGTAAATTCTTAAATATTTAATGGAATAATATTGCATAAAATTGAAAAAATTGGTGTTAGAGCACTGGAGATTTTTTTCATTGACATTTGAAATTCTAGAAGAGTTTAAAATGCAATATTAAACAGTAAGTGTCAATAAATATTAATACAGGGTATTCCTTTCCCAAGATCAAAAGAAAATATTTCATTGGCAAAGGAATTAGAACCTAAAGTAGAGAATTCCTAAAATACTTTTGAGTTATCGATTTTTGTGATCATAAGGTGTCAATCAAGAACTTTAATTACAGAATTATTAAATAATAACTGACTGTGTAATATTGGGCAAGTCACTTAAATCCTCAATTTCTCACATTGTCTGTTGATGAACTAATACTGTCAATAGTAATTACTACTTAAATTTGATGTGACACTCTTGTTTCATTGAGTATATACAAACTTTGTATAAACTTAATGAGTACTTAGGCAGCATGAGTTTGGATATGACACATGGAAATTAGATTTTTCATAGTAGGATAATAATGGAGGAGAAGAAGACACTTTTGCTTGAATTTGTGGATGAGAAGTTGACCAACATTTCTATGTTTAACCTTGGCACCTTTATGAGTGTGGGGTGAAAACTACTCAAAGCTATTATAACTCTGTAATCTGTTTGCATAGCTTCAAACATGCAAAACATTTAAAGTGGAGGCTTAATATTAGAAAAAAGTTATAAATAGACAATTATATTTGGTTGTTCTTATAAATTAAAAATAAATGATGGTGTGATATCTTTTTTATCCATCTCTAAATGTTCTCATCTACCATCTCATATAATTAGTGTATTATTAAGTCATAGAGTTAAGTCTGTTCCAGAGACATGTATAAATAATTTCTTCTGCAACCATTGAGATCTATGTTTCCTAGAATACATAGTGTTCATATCTTTACAGGTAGATTTTAAACTGAACCAAATATAAGGTAGATATGAGTATTAAACTTTGAGATGCTGATAAACATTGTGCTAAAGTAGTTCTAGGAAAATTTAAGCACATGTACATATAGTTTTTTCCTATTGAGTTAAGTTATAGTTGATCAAAATATAATTTATATATTTATAATTCTAAAGGAATTTGAAAACCATATATTAAAATTTAAGTAAGATATTACCTTTAAAATAGTATTAAAAAGAATGAAATTATTGTTTTTAAATATTGTAACATATTTATGAACTAGTGCATTTTGATTAACTATATTAATTGTTTCAAAATATTGTATGTGAGTATATATTCAGTTATCATTATCATAATCTGGATTCTATTGCCACCTCTATACTTCTTTTCCAGTCCTACAGAAATAAATATTCAGTTTAAAAATGCACTGTGGATTCTGCAGCGATTGGGGAGAGCCAATATATATATATGTCAAAATTTAAAATTTTTAAGAAAAAAGTTTCTAGCTAACTATAAGAATGATTTCATCATAAATAAGACTTGTCTCAGAAAGCAGGTTCTGAAACGGAGATGAGCATGTGAAACATTTATCAGGAAGTGGCTTTAGGCTCAACACCTGGAGAGGATTAAAGGCAGCTGGACCAGGCTGAAGCTGAGCTGTGATTTGGTGGCAGCAATAGACTCTGCCAAGTCAAAGGCAACTTGGTAGCTGAGGTATTCTTTCCAATGTCTCAAGTTGAAATGTAAGGCAGTTGTGCTTTTGCCCATGGACCAGCTTTTGTGTATTGACACTCACAGAAGATGGAGTGATACAGTTCTTCTAAAAGGCACTCAGCTATCAGCTCTCAGTAGCCAAACTTCTACAGTTTGATATAGAGTCCCATGGTATTAAAGGTGGAACTGTGCAGTCCAGTCCACTTTCACTTCAAGAACACTAAAAAAGATGTCTTGTGAGGAGACATAAATAGGGCAAAGTGTAATGTATTGTTCAGAAAAGAAGTTTTGGCTTAACTGGCCTTGACTTGGATAGATAGTACTTAAAGTTAGTTGCAGAGATACTTTGTATTGACTAATTTGTATTAGTTTAGTTCACATGTTTGCAGCTTGGTTGGGATAGGTAGCCTCTGACCCTAGAAGCAAAATCTGTGTGGTGCTGAAGGGATGCTGCAGGTAGGCAGAATGGTTAAATGACCTCTGATGTCATTGATTGAATACATTAAGATGTGGTGCTGGAGCATGATGATCATGAAGCCTCTTATAGTTTAGCACCCATGATACAGTTTCCACAATTATCAGCTATAAATTTGTAATTTCCTGATGGTTGCAATTTCATCAACATTGAGAATAATATAGTCTACGTTATCTAATCAAAATTTATATAATCAAATATATAATATTTCATAGTTGATAATATAAAAGTTCCTTACATACTAAATTGAAAAGTATAAAATCAATGAAATCTGAAGAAAATGCTTGTCATAATCTTCCCTGAAGTGGCTCACCTGTCTATAGACAGAAGCTGGTGAGATCTATGGCCTATATCTTCTGCCATGCTTATACACATTTGGATTTCAACCCAGTTAAATTATTTTGCTTTTTCACTTTGAAAGCTCACCCTTGGTTGAAAATGGGTAGGATGAGGTGGTATGTGCTCAATTCTGGTAAACTTCAGTCTCTTCTCATATTAGTACCCTATCGACTGGATCTTATTCTGAGTGATTGCTCTTACTTTACATGAAAGCAGTCATGTGAACTTTTGCCTGAGATCTATGCTGTGGAGTTGTGAGGTCACCAGCTTCCTTCCTTTCCCTAAACCTATACAGGTTACCATCATGGGGTCTCTCTCTTCCATTAAATTTTATTTGTTGTCTGTCATGTGGTCTTTCTCTTCCATTAAATTTT
Source organism: Peromyscus aztecus (assembly GCA_902168405.1). Taxonomy (NCBI): domain Eukaryota; kingdom Metazoa; phylum Chordata; class Mammalia; order Rodentia; family Cricetidae; genus Peromyscus; species Peromyscus aztecus. Next base: position 15,525 of record CABHPQ010099271.1, read on the forward strand.
CTTCTCTAACTCTAAACATTCAACACTCTCTTTGAATTTGTCACAAAATATTATTGGTGAAATTATTAAGGCCACTACACATAGTTAAAAGGGAGATTTATTTAGTGGCGTAACGTACAGATCATTTACAGTTAAATGGGACATTGCACCTGGTAATGAAGTTGGCAAGAATGTTGAAGGACAGGAATGGACAGAAACAAGGAATCAGTAGATAAAGACATTTCTGAATTATGAGGGAGTAATCATGTATCTGAACTGCCCAAGACTCAAAGGAGTGAAGTTAACTATTATTGATCAACCAAGTATCTATCTTCTATTCATCTTTCCATTTATCTGACTGAAGAAGGTTAATTTGGGAAGAAGAAATAATCTAAAATACCAAGTTATCTTTTGCCTTGCTTGTACTACATTAGAATGATGTAGGATAAAAATAGCTTCCAAGTAAATTTTTAGGTGATAGCCAGTTTTTCTTTCTCCCCATTCTTTCTCTCACTCCCTCTTTATTTCCCTTTCATTTATTTTCTTTTCTTTGCTTCCTTTTTTGTTGATGTCATTGCCGTTGACAGAATCTCAGGAGGTGGCCCAAACTTTACCGTCTATTCACTAGCATCCCAAGTTGCATATAAGAGTGTGAATCAGTATACGCAACTCAAGAGATACAAAGTTTTTTAAAGAAATTTAAGGGAAAATAATTCTCTGTTCAGAGAACCTGGTTTCCTCAGAGCAACACATTAGACTTGGAAGGGAAGTGAGTAATAGGTGTAGATTGAAACAGGGAGAATGAGACTTCATAGTGTCATGTAAATAGGGACTGAAGCATAGTACCACATTGTTACTGGGGTTTTCAATTTCTCATATAGGGACTTCCATTAAGCCAAACCCAGAATTCTTGACATCACAAAAAATAATTTCAACACAGTACAGTATAAAGCAGAATTGGAGTTTATTTAAAGAGATTATAATGTAGAGTACACACAAAGAAGAATAGACAATCAGGAACAGTACCGTAGTATAATGTACTTTTGTGTGACATGGGTTTCTCAAAGGAGAGATGCTTCACTGTCTTCAAAATAGCTGTAGACTCCATTTTGGTATGTTTTGAAGCTAATCTGTCAAGGGCTACCAAACAACCTAAGTGGTGTTATGTGGTAGCCTCTGAGGTACACAAGACTGAACTATAATTGATAAGGTCAAAGTATAAACGTAGAAATTAGGATATCTTCATTATAATCAAAGTAGATGATTTTGTTCATGAGTTTCCTAAAATTATCCAAGAGGAAAAATGAGACATAACTTAAACATTGAATAGGCTTAGGTCTCAAACATAGTTCATTGTTATTTTAGCTTGATATTTGAATGTAAAAGGAATATCAATGCTATCCTAGCAGCCTTCACAGAGATATTGCTAACTGTCCTGGCATTCTTACTTCTCAGCTGCTGAGAGGCTGTAACTTGACATGCATGAGACGTATGGGGGTCCTGTTCTTTCCTGTGTCCCCAAAACATTTCTTGTCTTTCTAGTGTGCCTCAGCAGTCCCAAAGGTCCCAAAATGTCTTTCAGGGAAGAATAATCAGTTCCTACACTGTAATCTGTAGGGTAGCTCTTCCTTGTTTGTGGGAATACATTCGAAGGCTCCAACTGGGAGCTTTAAACAACATGTAAATTCTAAACCTTATATGTACTGATTCATGTATATGCATGTGTTTTATGTAGCTTATCAGCTTGTCACTGTAAAAAAGTAGTACAAACAAATAATGAAATAGAATAATTACTGAAATGTACAGTAACAAAACACATTCTGAAATTTTTCATTACTAACACACACACACACACACACACACACACACACACACAAGGGCAGAGGTGACATTGACTATGGCTAAATTAAACTCATGGGAAGCAAAATGTTAGATAAGAAAGTAGCAGTTTATTACTATTTTGGTCAAATGAAACCACAAAGAGCCGATATGACAGAATGCCAGCAATCAAAAGAGTTGTCAGCTTGACCGAATCTGCAAATACCTAGGAGATAAGCCTCAATGCGGAATCATGACAGACTTTTGAAATTAGGCTGGTC
>CABHPQ010099273.1:0-16029 GCA_902168405.1 Peromyscus aztecus
CTGATGAGAAAGGGAAGCACGGAGCTCCTGAGGGCTGGCGGGCGGGCACATTTCACCAGCACAGTTGTTGTGAATCTAGCAGCCTCGGCCAGCTGGGGAGATCTGGAGGTTTCTGTAAAAAGTGTGATTGGCCTAGTGCGGTCTGCAAGGCAGGCGAGGTAGGTGCTGTGTGACAGAACTTCTGCTGGGGAGGCATTACATCATCGGTAGCTCAAGACAGACCGAAGTATGGATACCAGCAGAGTCCAGCTTGGTGAACCAGTGAGTTTACTACAGTTACATATAGGATTATGGGTCACTTACAGGGGCAGAGATGACTCAAAGACAGATGCATCTCCAAAGCCCACCCCAGCATAGGTGACAACTCAAGAAAGTGGGAACCTGAGTCCCTGCACAGTCTACAGGCAGCTCAGCAGGTCAGAGTGTCCCTTCCAAGTGCTTCTGGTCTAAACTTCTGCCAGGCAGCTACCTCTGCTGGTCTCTGCTTCTTCAGGTAGCTGATCTGGTCTCTAGTCTTCTTAGCAGCTTTGCTTGTTCACTCTTGGGAAGAAGAGGCCTAGTGAATCTGCTCAGTTTCAGGGACTTCCTGCAGCTGTTTGGAGTGTTTACTGCTTAAGGAGCTTCCCTGCAGGATGGAGACTGCTGTACAACACTCCACTCCTTCCCCCAGCTTTAACGTTCTTTCCACCCCTGTTCCACTATGACCCCTGACACTGGAGGGGTAACTACAAATGCCCGCTTATGGCTAAAAATTAAGCCACTGTGAGGAATGTTGGTTTTAAATGAGGCGCTTTTACTCTGTGAGGAAAGGTCATGAGGCATGACAAAACCCAGTATCAGAGCTTTATTGGGGGTAGGGACAGAAGAGAGCATGGCCAAGCCTGTTGGAAAGACACATGAGGAGAAGGGAGAGAGAAGGGAGAAAGGGAGAGCAAAAGAGAGGGGAGGAGTCTGTGACTGGCTTTTTAAGGATTTCCCTGCACATGCCCATGTGGGCTTATGGAGCTATGCCATGCATGCACAGATTGCGTGACCACGTTGCGCACAGATGACTAAGATGTGAGGCCCCTTGATTGGGTACTGAACTGTGCATGTGCGGTCATGCAGCTGGGGGAGTGGCCAGGAATTCTAACAAGGAGTTTCACCAGTTATGTATGAGCTGAGGCTGACAACATTGGTGATTGGTAAACACACACGTTTAGAAGGCAGTTTGACAGGCACATCACATCAACCTGGTAAAACAGTACAAGTTGCTTTCCCATTGGGACCTGGAACCTCCCCAGCCACAGGTTTTTGTCCTGGCAGATAATATCAGATGTGAACTTCCTCTTGTGGAGCAGACCTGAAAGCCAATAGAAAGGCTGTTGGTCTTATCCATGATCACCAAGCCACTACTTCACAATCAGGCAAGTGTTGCCCATCATGTGGGTATTTTAGCATGTAGGGGCCACAGCTGAGCAGGAATGGTGGTCCAGTTCACCACCATCATGCATGGCCCCTCTGGCACCTGTAAAGGCCAGCCAGCAGGGTGGGAATTTCCAGTTCAGTCCCAACTTTGTTTCCCCATGTCCTGCAGTCAGAGTGTGCAGTGTCTTAAGCAATAGGGTCAACCAACAGCAGTATCAATAGCCCTTATGGTTTGTGGGGCCTCAGGATTCCCTGGCCAGCGAGTCACAGGGAGGTAGAGGAGACCCACATACAGCAGGGGCTTCCTCCTGGACCCTGTATGAGGTACAAACCACACTCAAACACCTGTTTTCACAGAGAGATCCTTAATTAAACAGGGAAGAAAAGTTAAAATGACTGCTTTCTGATTCAAGCAGAAAACAGCAGCAAATGACCTTGCAGTGTAATTTTAAAGAGGATAGGAAGGGGAGGTCTGTGATAGGATGGACTCGGATGCTGTAGTAAAGGAGATAGGGGACGGGGAGAAGGGGAAGGTGTATTTGTTCCGGAGGGACAAAGGACTGCCTTTGGATAGGAGACTGACATGGCGCATAGGCAGATAGCGGTTTATAAAGGTGAAGGGGAGAACCGTCTGGGTTAGGATGGGGGGTTTCATTTTAACTGGGCATGTTAATTAAGTGAGCCAAAGGGGACTTCTGATTGGTGGACCTTGGTAGTCAGCCTCAGGAGGAGGAAATGGCCAAATAAAGGAATGGACCTTGGTGGCTAGTTTTAGGAATGTGATCTAAGGCAGAGGAAATGGGGAGAAGGCCTTTCAGAGTCCCATGCTCCAGTGGGCTAGTGTCCCCTCAGGCAGCCCGCTCCTGGCACTAGGATTTTCATTCAGTAACCTTATGGCCTCTGGGAGTGTCTTTTTCCCTCCGTGTGGGGTACCGTTTGTATTTAAACTCTGTTTTAACAACCCATTTTTTCCCTTTTATTTTTAATTTTCTTTAAATTTTTATTTTTTTATGTGTAGGGGTATTTTGAATGCATGTATGTCTGTGCACAGTGCCTATGCAGGCTAGAAGAAGGTATTGGATCCCCCTGGGACTAGAGTTACAGCCGATAATGAGCTACTGTGTGGGTGTTTGGGGTTGAACTCAGGTCCTCTGGAAGAGCAACCAGTGCTCTTAACCACTGAGCCATCTCTCCAGCCCCCCATTTTTCCTTTCAGTTAACCGAGCCTCAGTTGTATTGTAAGGTAGGTGGTTGTCTTCAGCCGAGTTCTGCGTCAGCGTTAGTGAAATGGCTGTCTCTGTTACTGTCTATTCTTCATGGACACCCATATATAACGCTTAGTTGGGTGAGACCCTTAACGGTGGCTTCCCTATTGCTCACTTGTAAAGGGACCTGTGTGGACTCAGGACCCCCAAGACCCAAGTTCTCAGCACAAAAATTTGCCCCAGACGGACAGAGGGCAGGGAGTAAAAGACAAAGACAGGAGACAGAGGACAGGGAGACAGGGAAGGGGACAGGGAGACAGGGAGGGGACATTTGTCCCAGGGGACAAAGGACTGTCTCTGGATTGACAGGCCCATAGGCAAATGGCATTTTATAAAGGTAAAGGGGGAAACCCATGTTAGAATGAAGAGTTTAATTTTAATTGGGTATGTTAATTAGGTGAGCCAAAGGGGGCTTTTGATTGCTGGATTTCAATTCTTCGATAGCTGGACCTTGATAGTTACCCTCACGAGGAGGAAGTGGGCCAAATAAGGCAATAGACTTTGGAGGCTAGCTTTAGGGATGTAATCTAATGATTTTTAGCAAGGCAGAGGGAATGGGGGAGGAGGACAAGGCCTGCCAGAGCCATGTTTGCCGTGCTGGGGCTGGCCAGAGGCCCTTCAACTTGCACAGAAATGCTTAAAAGAGATTTGTGGCTGTCTCCACTCTGGTGAGGAAGTATTTGCATCCCTTACTGATAGGCATAAGCCCTGTGAAATCTATCTGCCAATTTCTCAGGGGACAGGTTGTAGGTATGTATGTATGTATGTATGTATGTATGTATGTGTCCTATCCATTTGCCCAGGCCATATTTAAGAACAGGCCTCATGTGTTTAGAGAGCATACAAAATAGCAGGATATTTCTCAGGAATGCCAGCAGACGTAGCTATTCTCCAACCTATGTTGATTTCCCTGTGACCAGTGGGTAGCTTCCAAGGGTACCTGAAGGGAATGGCCCATACTGTGGTCTGCCCTGAGCTCCCTCTCTGGGGGAGTAGAGCTGTGTAGTGTCTCCCCAGGGAAAAGTGTTGCTGCACAGTAGAAAGACACAGACAGGCCTGACCCTGGTTGCTTCCTCACCCAGCTGGGCTCTTCCAGTCTTGCTCCTAAATGCAGCATCCAGAAGCCACCCCTTAAACCTTCCACTTCCTGTGTCCCCCAAGGCTCTGCTGACTGCTTACCATATGTCCCTGGCCTGGCTCAGACTGGGGGCTTAGTCCTAATCTTGGGCCCAATGGATGGCTGGAGTGCAGCTGGGGCAGGGAGACATGGGGGTTCTACAATGTGATATCCCAGCCCCAGAAGGCTCCTTGACTCTGCCACCATGCAGTGGTCGCCACTTCAAAAAAGAACGCTTGTGTGTCGCTGGTATTCTCCTTCCTTTACAAGGTGGTGCAGGTAAGGCCCCGGCAGTGGACTTCCTCCCGGGAAGGGCTTTGAGTGAGCGATTGTAGCATTGTATACCAGGTGATCCTAGGCTAGGAAGCCTCAGCCTCCTTGCAGGTGAGGTCTTTGGCCTTCATTGCATCCCCAAGAAAGTGATCAAGATGGGGAGACATCGTGGCTGTGCAAATGTATGGGGACAGGAGGATGCATAGTGTGATCCAGGCCCTGTGCCTGGACATAGGGGTTGGGGTCAGTTAGGTGCATGGACTGGGCCTTGGGGACATGTGGGAATGTGCAGTCTGATGCTGGTTAGTGCACAGCTTTACCCAGGACACCTTTGGATTTAAAGCAACCTCTGGCTGCCGAGTCAGCTGGGATGAAGGCAGCAGAGCTATGGGCCATCTGGCTTTTTTGCTGCTGGGATTGAGCAAGGGCTCCAGGGCTGGCATTGAGTTCCTCTGAGTGCCTCTGGGGGTCAGGAACCCTCTCTCTGTCTCTCCTCCCTCCCTTCTTGGGTGCCTCTTAGCAAGGAGCCCACTGGGAGAGTCCCCAGGCGGCTTCCTTCTGAGCAGGCCCACTGCGAACAGCCTAGCTTTGCCACCTCTGGCGTGCAGGATGTAATGGGGTGCTGGGGTGAGCAGGGATGTGGGCACGTATCTTCCCCAGTGCTGGCCTTTCCTGCTTGTTCTAATAACCAGCTGGCTTCAGGGTCCGTATGAAGACAGGCCTCCTGGTGCCCCTCTGGTCCCTCCTTAGCCTCCTAGCCACCCACTGAAATGGAGAGGCTTGCCTACAGCCAGACAGCCAACACCTTAGGGAGGTGAGCAGCAGCCTTGAGTCAGAGACAGCTGCAGTGCTGATACAGGGTCATTCTTCCTGCCAGTGCTTGTGGTCCCTGTTCAGACCCTTGAGTTCAGGGCACGTGTCATCACCCATGGGGAGTGTCACCCACAGGGAGGGCCAGAATGGCCCTCGAGTCTGGGCTGAGGCCTGCTGTGCTGCGCCCTGCCCAGGTTTTCTCCGAGTACTTTAAAGAGCTGGAGGAGGAGAGCATCCGAGACAACTTCGTCATCATCTACGAGCTGCTGGACGAGCTCATGGACTTTGGCTACCCACAGACCACAGACAGCAAGATCCTGCAGGAGTGAGTGCATGTGTTCTCAATTGCCAGCCTAGCAGGGCAGACAGGCTGCTCTTCCTGTCCCTGCTGTGTTTTGGTTATTTTGAGACAGGGTCCTGATCCTCTTACCTCTGCCTCTGGAGTGCTGGGCTGATGCAGGGGCTTCCAGTGGTTGGGCCTCCCCTGCCCCGAGCCCCATCCCAGTGTCAAAGTCCAACGTTTCATGTCACCTCTGTAACTGAGCGGGTGGCCCCCTAGGTACATCACTCAGGAAGGCCACAAGCTGGAAACGGGGGCCCCTCGGCCCCCGGCCACCGTCACCAATGCTGTGTCCTGGCGCTCAGAGGGCATCAAGTACCGGAAGAACGAAGTGTTCCTGGACGTCATTGAGGCCGTTAACCTCTTGGTAAGCCGCCTTCTCTCTTCTTTTCCTAACATGCTGTCTTCCAGGGTGGAAGTCAAAGAGAGAAAACTGAAAACCAGCAGAGCCATGGGTGTGTACGTGGTAACCTTACCTACCTGCAGCAGGTGGCGGGGCTCCCTCCCTCTGTGCCAGCCTCCCTCTCACTTAGAAGCTGTAGGGCCAACATTGTGGTGGTTCTCAGGACAGTGAGGTAGGGGAACCTCAAGTTCCAGACCTTCCTGGGTCACACACTCTCAGAAAAACAAGAACAGAAGGGGCACAGAGATGAGATGACTCAGCAGGTAAGGAAGGGGCTTCCCACAAAGCCTGCCCATCTGGGTTCCATCCTAGACCTACGGCAGGAAGAGAGAAGTGACTCCTGCAAGTTACCCTCTGACCTTATACGCGCAGTCGTGCATGCGCACACACACACACACACACACACACAAATAATAAATAATTACCATTTAAAGAAATACAGGACCAAGGCAATGGCTCAGTGAGCCAAGTTACTGCTCAAGCCTAGTGACCTGAGCCCCACTCCAGAGGCCTCAGAAAGGTGAAAGGAGAGAACACCACGAAGTTGTCTTCTGGTCTCCACATGGAGGTGGGGGCACCCTGACACAGGTCATGTACACTCATGGGTAGTAAAAATAACATTTTCAAGTGAAAAAGTGGTATACCAGCAGAGCGCTTGTACAAGGGTGAGGACCCAAGTTCAGATCCCAACACATGAGTGGGAGCTGGGTGTGGTGGCGTGCACTGTAACCCCAGCCCTGAGGGCGCGGGGCCAGGAGGATTAGCCCGGCCAACATGAGAAGTCCAGCTCAGGAGAGACAAAGGATACCTCAGACAAAGGTTGGGGAACCAGAGGGCAAGATACCTGACGTGGAACTCTGGCCTGCACACGCTCACACATAGGCATGTGCACACACGTGACAGACCAAACCCATAAAATGTGTAACATTGGGAAGCCAGCTCTGTCACCAAGAGACCTGGAGTCTTATTGCCACTCTAGAAGACCGCACACCCCAAGACTGCTACTTTTCTAGAATGCTGAGATCATGGATGGCTTGAGCTTTTGGCTTCTGTGTTCCTTGCTTGGTGTTTGGGTTTTGTGGTAGTAGGTGTGGACCCCAGGACCTCTGCACACAGGGTGTGTTAGTTACTTGTCCAGCTGTTACAGAATACCTGACATCTTAAGGGAGGAAGGGTCCCTTCGACATCACAGCCCGTCATGGTTGGGAAGCCATGGTGGCAGGAGTGTGGACAGCTGTCACACAGTGTCCACAGTCAGGAAGCAGAGCCATGAAGGCTGCAGTGGTGCTGGCTTCCGCCTTTTCACTCATCTAGAACTCCAGCTCGTAGGATGGGGCCCTCCCATTCTGGGGGGGAGTCTTCATACCTCAGTTAACCCAATCTAGAAACTCCCGGACTGCCTCTGCCCAGAGGCCTGTCTCCTGGGTGACTAGAGCCTGTCAGGTTAATAATCAAGAGTTACTATCACATCAGGCAAAAACTTTCATTACGTGTGTGTGTGTGTGTGTGTATTTGTGTGTGTATGCATTCGGGGTGTGTGTGTGTGTGTGTGTATGCATTCAGGGGGTGTGTACCTGAGAGTGCAGATGCCCACAGAGGCCAGTAAAGGAGTAGGATCCACTGAAGTTGCGGTTAGAGGCAGTTGTGAGCCACTGACATGAGTGCCGGGAACCAAGAGCAGAAACTCCACCTCCCCGGTGCTGGGATGACAGGTGTGTACCATACACCCAGATCCCAGTGTTTTCTATTAGTTTTTGCATAGTGTATGCTCTTTTTAAAGATAATTTATTTATTTTTATTTTGTGTGCATTGGTATTTTTCCTGCGTGCATGTCTGTGTGAGGATGTCAGATCCCGTGGAACTGGAGTTACAGACTGCTGTGAGCTGCCATGTGGTGCTGGGAATTGAACCTAGGTCCCATGGAAGAACAGCCAGTGCTCTTAACCGCTGAGTCATCTCTCCAGACCTAGTGTATGCTCTTACAACCTGTTTCCTTTGCTTTGGTTTGTGTTTATTGTAGTTTGTTTCTTGTCAGAGGGTCTCACTATATAGCCCTGGCTGGCCTGGGATTCTCAGAGATCCGTTTGCTTTTGCCCCCAGAGTGCTGGGGTTAAAGCTGTGCACCTCCGTTCCTGGCCTCGGTTTTGTTCTGCTCTAATACAAGGTCTCTCTATTTAGCCCTGGCTAGCCTGGAACTCATGGAAATCTCTGGGCTAGATGAGATGGCCCTGCCTTTTTGTTCAAAGCAAAAGAATTGGACGTGCTGCTAGATTCTGGTGCTGACAGTCTTTTCCTCCTGTGAGTGATCTGAGTAGTGGTGAGAAGTCAGTAAAGGATCAGCCTGGCCTTGGAACGTCTGGCACTAGGTGTACAGTGAGCCCGCACCCAGTAAGACAGACAGCATTACTGTCCTTGAACACACAGATGTCTGCCTGCCTCAGCCTCCCAAGTGCTGGGACGGCAGGATGTACCCCCACGACTGGCTGGCTTGTCATCCCTCACTTAGGCTTCCCCCGTGTATTAGTTGCTTTCTCTTGCTGTGGTAAACACCATGACCAGGGCACCTTACGGAAGAGAGAGTGTATTGGGCTTATGGTTTCCAGAGGGTTAGGGTCCATGACGGCAGGGACAACATGGCCACAAGTGGCAGACGTGGTGTCTGGAGCTGGAAGCTGAGCTCCAGCTGCAAGCGTGAAACAGTAAACAGGGAATGGCCTGAGGCTTGGAAACCTGAAATCCCATCTCCAGTGACTTCCGTTCTCCAGCAAGGCCACACCTCCTGAGCCTCCCGAACAGCACCAACTGGGGGACCGTTCAAATGCCTGAGGCTAGGAGGGCGTTTCTCATCAGACCACCACACCTAATCCTTCTGCTTAGAATTGCCTACAGCTTATTCAGAGTGAGTTCTGGTAGGAACCTCATTTTTAAAAACCTAATCTGAGATGGTGTCTGGTAGCACCCATCTCTTCCCAGTAAGTGGGAGACTGAAGCAAGAAAATCATAATGTTGAGGCCAGTCTGAGTTCATAGCGAGACTTCACCCCCAAAAAGGACAATCCTGAGTGTGTGTGTGTGTGTGTGTGTGTGTGTGTGTGTGTGTGTGTGTGACTGCAGGTGCATGAGCGCTGCAGTGGAGGGCAGACAGTCTTGGTGTCAGTCCTGACCTTCACCCTGTCTGAGGTGGCCCTTTGCTTGTTTGTTGCTGTACACAGCAGGCCTGGCGGCCCAGGCGTTCCGTCCCACCTCCACTGCAGGTGCCTACCTAAGCGCCGGCTTCGTGGGGCTCTGGGGACTTGAACTGGGGCCCTTGTGCTTGCATGGCAAGCACTTCACTCACTGAGCCTCCTTCCCGGCCCGTCTCTGTCTTGTAATTGGTGTGTTTAGACCGCCTGTGCTCTGTGAGTTTCTGGACTAAGGTCTGCTCTTCTGCCGCCTTTTCTGCGTCCTGTTCTCCCTCTCCTTCCTCCTCTCCCTGTGGGTCATGGAGACATTTGAGGGTTCCGTTGTTTCTTCCTTGGGCTTCTGCCCTTGTCTCATGGTGTGGTTATCTTAGTGGCTTCTGCAAAGCACCGAGAGCTGTGTGTTCAGCATGACAATATTTTGGCAAATGATGAATCACACTCAAGATGGTGCTCCCTTGAGGACTACCAAGGACCTGGGAAGTTCCTAAGGCTTCCCTGTCATCACCCAGTGCAGTGAACGCTGACATAAACCTGCTGAGAGTGCTTTGGATTGTGCTGGTGTGCCCTGCACCCACGTTTCCTGTGCCGTCCTTTCAGCATTGGGCTGCAACTTTGGCAAGCATGCCGGTGAAGCAGCAGCCATGTTTGCTGTATCATTTGGCAATCTCATACACCTTGGTGCCACCGAGAGGTGGTGTCTGCTGGTGGCCCATGGCCGGTCCTGGCTCAAGTAGGCCCCCTGGGGTGCTGTCATGATGGCATCACCAAACACATAGTTGCTGTGCGTATAAAACTGGGCTTGGGTTCCCATCTGCTTAGGCGAGTGGCCTCCCTCTGGAAGTGGGGTATCCCCAGCCCTCCATGCTTTGGAATCCTCACACCTGCATCCAGCTCATCTGCTTGTCCTCCTCAGAACAAACACTAGGGAGAAAATTGGGTTTGCAGTTGAGCCATAAGTGATGGAGGTCACGCCTTCCATGGTTCCCCCTGTCCCCAGGTCAGTGCCAATGGCAACGTGCTGCGCAGTGAGATTGTGGGCTCCATCAAGATGCGGGTCTTCCTCTCAGGCATGCCTGAGCTGCGCCTGGGCCTCAATGACAAGGTCCTCTTCGACAACACAGGCCGTGAGTACCCAAGAACAGTGCAGAGACTGGATCAGTCTCGCCCAGGGAGGTGGCCTCACCTGATCCCAAGTGCATGCTTGCCCAGTGGGACGGCCAACTGCTTTCAAGTGCCAGGTTTAAGAAAATGCCTTGAGTCTTTGAGGTGGCTCAGTAGGTAAAGGTGCTTGCTGCCAAGCCCACGACCTTAGTGTGGTCTCTTGAGCCCGTGAGGTGGAAGGAGAGAGAGCCAGTTCCTGCAAGTTGTCCTCTCACTGCCACATGTGCACCGCAGCACACGCCCCTTCCCATACACAGTACAGAAGGTGTGACAGAGACTTTCACATTGCTCAAAAAACCTCAGTAAACGGTCAGCATTGACCTAGCAGACCTGGGTTCAGTACCCACCAGTACCAAAAAGACAAGAAGATCCAGGCTAGTGTGCTGGAACTGCCTGTCATCCATCACTCAGGAAACCGAGGTGGAAGAGTGTGAGTTTGAGGCCATCCCGGACAACGGTGCGAAACTGTCAAGAGGCTGACAGAGAGCTAAGTCTGAGTCCTTAGACACGTCAGTGAGGCCCAGCCTGCCGCACAGTCAGAGCCTGGAGTAGAGCCTGGCCCCATCCTCATCCCCTTCCCTTTGTCTGCGGGCTCAGGTGGGCGTGCCTAGGCTGCTGTGGGCCTTCATTGGCCACATCATGGAGGCCCTGGTTGAGGCTCCTGGCCCCTCACAGCCTCCCAGACTTGCTAGCTCTGCCTGGGCCCTCTAAAGTGGGTGGGACACCGTAGTGCCACCCACAGCCACCTAGCAAATATGTCCTGAGCAGCTGCTCTCTGGCTGCTGAAGACACAGCATGGCACAGGGAGCCCAGACCCCAGGACTCCATGCTGATGTCAGGCTGAGATGTGGAGGCAGGAGGATGACAGGCAGTTGTCTAGGAACTGGCCCCTTGTGTATACGAAGGCGTGTCTTGTGGGCATGGGGCAGGCTCTGGTCTGCCGAGGTGGTAGTAGCAGTAGGAGCCAGAGCAGACATGGGGACTCTCAGCTGTGCCAGCTTCACCCCTGCCTCACGCAGGAGGGAAGAGCAAGTCAGTGGAGCTGGAGGACGTGAAGTTCCACCAGTGCGTGCGGCTGTCGCGCTTTGAGAACGACCGCACCATCTCCTTCATCCCGCCCGACGGAGAGTTCGAGCTCATGTCCTACCGCCTCAACACCCACGTGAGTGCCTCCCACTTGCAGGTTCCCAGGGAAGCTCAGCGTCGGTTCTGGCACACCCTCTGGGCCACCTTCCAGCCCTGTAGGCGAGCGGAAGCCTTAACCATCCATGCTGGACTTCTTGGGCAGACACTGGGCAGTGTGATAGCTGCTCCACCTTCATGGGGGCCCAGGAGGCTGCCCCACCGCTTGCCGCGCTCTGGTCTCCTGAAAGAACAGGCCTCAGTTTCCCCTCAGGAGGTGGGACTTGGTGTGAGCACCTTCCTCCTTCCCCACAGGTAAAGCCTTTGATCTGGATTGAGTCCGTGATTGAGAAGCATTCCCACAGCCGAATCGAGTACATGATCAAGGTCAGTGGGGGGGTGGGCAGCCTGTCACCTGGTGCTGGCGCAGCAACAGGAACCAGGAGATAGACTCATCCTGCAGACATTCACCTTGTCCTGGAGGGAGGGACGGGCGCCGTGGAGGCCTGGGACAGGAGGAGGTCAGGTGTGGGCACTGCCTGGAAAAGCCTAGGGGTAGAAAGCAGGAACCCACTGCCAGGCAGGGACTGTGTCGCCCTGGTAGGTGCCTGGGTGGGGGGTGGCTAGACTCCCTTCCCTGCATCCTCCAGAGCCTCTACCTGGGGCCTCCTTGCAGGCCAAGAGCCAGTTCAAGCGGCGGTCAACAGCCAACAACGTAGAGATCCACATACCAGTCCCCAATGATGCCGACTCGCCCAAGTTCAAGACCACAGTAGGGAGTGTCAAGTGGGTCCCCGAGAACAGCGAGATCGTGTGGTCCATCAAGTCCTTCCCGGTGAGCCCCTTATTCGCCACACACCCCTAAACGCCCCACCCCCATGGGGCTGGAGAGGTGGCTCAGCAGTTAAGAGCTCTTCCAGAGGACCCAGGTTCAGTTCCACATGGCAGCTCACAAGATCTGACACCCGCACAGACATATGCAGACAAAACACCGATGCACATAAAAATAAAAAAAAAACACCTCCCCCCCCATACCACCCCTGTTCCACCTCTGGGACAGCGTTTTGGGGAGCAAGGAGCAGCCCTGGGGAGTGGCATCCTGGTCCCAGGAACCAGGGCTGGGGGAGGGCGGGCCGCAGATCCATCCCAGGAGAGCTTTCTCTTGGTGCTCCAACACAGCCACGGCAACATGTGATGCCGTTTTCTACAGATTCTCTTTTCACATGGAAGTTGTTTCATAGTTTTATTTGGTGGGGACTGTGTTTGAAACAGGGTCTCCTTGGGTAGTCTTGGTGATCTGCAACTCACTATGTAGCCCAAACCTACCTCCTAACTATGTAGTCCAGGCTGGCCTGAAATTCATCATGTATCCTAGGTTGGCCCAAAAATTACCATGTAGCTCAGGCTGACCTCAAACTCACCACGTATCCCAGACTGGCCTTGAACTTGCCACCATCCTCCTGCCTCTGTCTCCTGAATGCTGTGTCACCAGACCCAGCTTACACTCATCTGCCTGTGTTTTCCTATGGGTAGATCTTCTCTCCATTTCCTCCTCACTTTGTTGGGTGCCAGGAGTTAGAATGTTATTTCACCATCTCCCATGGAGATGAAATGGTGTCCTTTATGGTTGGGAGCTGGTGCGGAGAACCTGTGCCAGAGCCAAGGCTCAGTCCTGCTGCACCCCAGCTCCTAAGCAGGGCCGTACTCACAGCTACTTCTGCACCCCTCAGCCTGAGCTCGGGACCAAAGGCCATGTTGTCCCAGGTAGAGCTAGAGCCGGGGTGCCAGGCACAGGGGACAGCCAGGCCAGGCCTGAAGCTTTACCTGGCCAGGGCAGGGCAAGGGTCCCAGCCAGTCCTGACTGGCCCACTCTCAAACCACCTCCTTTTATTGCTGGGCTTCTGGGAACCTCGCCCACCCATCCATTGCTCTCTGCTGTCACTCTGCCATTCATAGTCCCCTGGGACCCTTTGCTTTTATCTTACACTGTTCTGAGAGCAAGTGGGAGGGCCGTGCAAGGGAACACACCACCCTCCCCAGTGTGCTCCCAGGCTCCCTTTCCCACCATGGCCAGTCTGGCCGGTCTGGCTTGGCAGCGGCCCTGTCTCCCCCTAGGAGCTGGTGGAGCCCCTCCACAGCCTGCCCAGCTTCGGCTCCTGGGAGCCATGGGCCAGCCTGGGAGACAGCACATTGGCTGTGGGCCAGGCAGCTGGGTAGCTGCCTAACCACCTCCTGCGTTGGCTCCCCAGGGTGGCAAGGAGTACCTCATGCGGGCCCACTTTGGTCTTCCCAGTGTGGAAGCCGAAGACAAGGAGGGCAAGCCTCCCATCAGTGTCAAGTTCGAGATCCCCTATTTCACTACCTCTGGCATCCAGGTATGAGTGTGTCAGGGCCGGCTGCCTGGGACACTTGAGCCCAGAGTCACAGCAGAAACCCCAGACCCCATCCTGGCATGGGGTCTATTTCCTTGGGGCCTCTCAGAAGGTGTGTGGGTAAGGGACACATTTTCTGGTCCCCTGAAAAACTGGGTCTTGGCCACTTCTGACAGCCCCCATGCTGTGCCAGGCCTGCCCCCTTGGGTGATGGGTGGTAGTGGGGGTGCGGCACACTCAGGGCCTTTGTGTCCAGGTGCGCTACCTGAAGATCATCGAGAAGAGCGGCTACCAGGCCCTTCCCTGGGTTCGCTACATCACGCAGAACGGAGGTGAGCGACTGCCCGGCTGGGCAGGACCTGCAGAGGTCTTTCTGGGCTGAGGCTTCCTGTGTGGAGCTGAGGGTGGATGCCCCATGACCCCGTGTGGAGCTGAGGGTGGGTGCCCCATGACCCCATGTGGAGCTGAGGGTGGTTGCCCCATGACCCCATGTGGAGCTGAGGGTGGGTGCCCCATGAACCCGTGTGGAGCTGAGGGTGGGTGTTCCATGTTTCTAGATTACCAGCTCCGGACCCAATGAGGGGCCTCTGCAACCACCCCAGCCCACCCGGCCTCAGGACGTACTTGCCACACGCACCGAAACCGAAGCTGGAAGGTGGCTCTGGACACAAGCAACAACCCTCCTCTCAGTCCTGCGTGCACCCACGCAGAACCCCTTCCCTGGTCACATTCTGATCCAGGGTGGGAGGGAAGGGCTAGCCAGCCTCCCCCAGAGACAAGCCAGCTTGAGCCTCGGCTCCTGGTGCCACATGCCCGGCCACTCGCCTGTGGGCGCCATCCTCACCCATCACCAGGCACTCGTTTGGTTGCCATTTGAGCATGTTGATGGTGTCATTTGTCACTGTCCCATCAGCTGTCTACATGTGTCCTGTGCAGTCACCACGCAGCACTTGGAGCAGCTGTCCCCTCCACGCTGGTCCACGTCCAGGATAGTTGCCTGGCTGGCTGTGCTCCCATGCCAGCCCTTGGCCACATCAGTGTTTCCCCGAGAGGGTACATGGTCTCAGCCTGTGCCCCCGAGGGTCCCTGGCCAGGCACGGGCTACTGTCACTGTACAAGGCCACCTTGCCCTGCAGCCCTCTGTGTGACAGTTACATTAAAGTCCATTTGTTACAGTTGCCGCCTGTCCTTTCTCTGTGTGCTGTGGTCCGGGCCCACCCGGGCACCCTGGGTTGCGGCAAATAGGCCTAGCAGGGAGGGGACTAGCCGGCCCTCCCCTGGGTAGCTGGAGCCCTTCTGAGGGACACAGGGTAGATCATCCTTGCTGGGTCTCTAGCCTGCTGTCTCCGGTGGATGGTATCTTCCTCTGGTGGTCTGGTTGGGGACTCCCACGTTCCCACGTTTCCAGGCTTGGGCTCTGCCGCCAGACTGGTTACCAAGTTCCGATGGGCTTGGAAGTTGTGTCTCCGTGGTCTGTCGGTGGGCTCTGCCCTCCCAGCGCCCTCTTGCCCTGTGGCCTCTGCTCTCCTGCCTCTCCTTGTCACTGTACTCCTACTTGGGGTGTGTCATGCACATCTCACCTCCCATGGCCAAGAGCAACCTTCCCAGAGCAACAAGGCCAGCCCCCGGGGCTGCCCAGTCCAGACTGTCCTGCCACCCCGTCATCCTCCACGGGCCTGCAGCACTGCAGGCTGTGGCTCTATGCATCCCGTTTGAGTCTAGTCACCCCAAGCTCACCCACTGTTGAACCGCACATGAGACAGAGATGTGCAGGGTTCTGGTTCCACCCTGCACAACAACAAGAAGAAATAGCAGCTGAAAGGAAGAGGAGCTGGCTCGGTCATCAGAGGGTACAGGGATGCCCAACTCCAAGCAGGCAGCAAGGTGGAGCACAGTGTCTCAGACACCAGGAGGCAGAGGAAAGCTGATCTGCAACCTGCTAGCCAATGTGAGAACCAATGCCAGCTTGCTGCCTAGTCTGAGGACTTAAGTTCAATCCTCAGGACTCACATGTAAGACAGAGATGATCAGCTCCCAAAAGTTGCCCTCTGATCTCCACGTGAGCTGGCATACATGCTCACAACAAAAAGCAACTGAGTCAGGTATGGTGGCCCATGCCCGTGACTCCAGCACTTTGGAGGTTGAGGCAGGAGGATCATAATACCCTGTCTCAGCAAATAAGTGGGTGAAGGGGCTGGAGAGGTGGCTTTCCTGCAAAGGACCCGAGTTCCACCCTGGCACCCACAGGGAGGCTCACAACCCCAGTTCCAAGGGACTCAGTGCCCTCTTCTGGCCTTTGGGGCACTGCATGCACTTGGCACTTATCCATACATGCAGATAAAACACCCATTCCCATAAACATAAAATAGAGATTAAAAGATATTTATTATGTGCTTTCTTATTTGTGGGTGTGGTGAGTACATATGTATATGGATGCCCAGAGAGGGCAGAAGAGGGCATTGGATGGCCCAGGCAACCGGAGTTACAGGGGTTGTGAGCCAGCATGGGTGCTGGGAACCAAACTCAGGTCACTGTGAGAACAGCATATGCTCTTAACTACTGAGCCAGCTCCCTG